>VYYJ01000325.1:0-68574 GCA_021029165.1 Cyphoderus albinus | reverse complement strand
ATGACGTGCGTCACATTCGTTACAAATAATGTTCTGCCTTCCAAGGTAATTCTGATTTGGTTTGTAATTAGGATTTCTGGCTGCATATTTTGTGGGTGGAGGAATTTTTGAAGGATGACGCTCCGTATCTCTTGCCCTTTCTTCATCTGTCACACTTTGTCTTGCAACCCGTTTCCGCGCAGCCTCTGCCTGTTTTTGTTCGGAAGTTATATTTTGTCGTTCCACTCGTTTCTTTTTTGCCTCTGCCTCTTTTTGTTCGGGAGTTATATTTTGTCTTGCCACCCGTTTCTTTTTAGCCTCTTCGTCTCTTAATTCCAAATCTTCTCTTGCTTTCCGTTTCCGGTTTGCCTCTTTCTCTTTCTGTTCCGGTGAGGTCATTGTACCGTCTAAACATATTCAAATTATCTGTTCCATTAAAGCAAGAATGATCAAAACGTACATTTGGTGAATCTTGTAATTAATTAATTAATAAAAAACAAAAGCTACTTACTTTTTAAACGTGCGTAATAATTAGTCCATGTTAATTAATATTCACGGCGAACACAACAAATAAGTCAGTGATCTCTATAATGATTAGTGTAATTTGATAAAGAATCAAGTAATTAGGTAATGTGTAGCAGCGAACACATTGTGTGTCATCTTCTTGTTTACGTTCAAGAAGTTCACACAACTGTAGATTCACTCAACAACACAACAGCAATAGTAAAAAAATTGTTTCATAGTTGGTGCTTTAATCTATGAATATACATGGGCAATATGAGAAGATTGTAGTGAATGCATTTGTCCTATGGACGCCGGACGGACGGAGATGGGGCTTAAGTAAGAGGATTGTAAAGAATGAAGAAGTTGAGCTGCTCAACTTGAGCATTCAATGCTCAGCATTAGTACAGACTATTCCACCAACCAATGCAATGCTGCCGTTCGATTTTATCACGGTTTTCGCCTTCGGTTTTGGTTGTTGTTGGCAGTTGGAGTAAAAAGCACGCGTCCAGTTCCACCATGCTATAGTCTTGTCTTATTCCCGTGTCCGACCGAGCTTTATTTTCCTTTTCTCCTTTCTAATACATGTAAAGGTATTTTTTCAATGCAATCCGGTTCCACGCACATTGACATTAAAACAAAATACAATTCTCAATGCCTAAATTATGTAATACATAGTCCATAGTATCCTCTGTGTATTAATTACATACCAACGCAACCACAATACGAAGAGGGCTAAGGAGAATTCTTGTTGAAACATTTGATTTTCCACTATAGTTAGCTAACTTTTAATAAATAATTTCGTGACTCCAGAAATGAATTTTTAATCAATAATTCTTGCATATAATAATGTATATAATTCAATGTAATTAAAGAATTTTTCGAATCATAATTCAGCCGTTGGCGGCATTCTGTCACCACTGTCAGTTTATATTGATGTCGTTGTCTTTGTATGCGTTCTTCCGTTTACTTTTCTTCCTATGCTTTCTTGTCGCATGTTTGAAGTTGAAGATATGCATTATGAAGTCTCTTTAAATTAAACAAAATTAAAAAGCAACTTTGCCACCAATCAAAGAGAGGAAGCACACATTAAATACTGGTTTAACAACGTTTGTATGAGTTTATGAAAGACGGTTAAATGACGAATGCTTAAATAAGGGAAATAAAAACAAAAGGTAACCCCCAATCCTAAACTAAAACGACTCACCAGTACATAAAAAACTAGTAGTAGCTGAATTTTAAATAAAACGACATGGTTAAATAGGGAATAAATTATTAGTTTATGAATGACAAAAACTTTCTATCGTTTTATGCAAAAGTTGATAAATGTAATAGAGCAGCATCAATATGTATGTACTACTGTAATTTATTACTGGTAAATATAAGGCCCAGTTTTATTGTGAAGTTTAAATGACCGGCTACAATTGGTTCATTCAAATTGAATTAAATTACTTTCTCAACTAACTTGTAGGTCACATCAGGTAATAAACATATAATATGAAATAAATAAAATAAACAAGATCTGAGTCAACCTTCACATTCATATCATTCTTTCGATGTGGTCACGTCTCGCGATTAAGGTTGTTGGACTAATGGACTATCGCCTACGTAGTACACAGAGAAGCGTCTCCTAATAGTTGCCACTACGGCATTTAATCCTATATTCAGTGTTGAGTTTTCATGAGTCAAGTCGAATGAACTGCGATTAGAGAGTTTGCGATTGCTGTGCGAGACTTGAAACTTGACCAGCTTTGCCGGGAATTCCGTTACTCGCTGCGCATTCAACCCAGGAGGCGCTTCACCTAATCCGAGATTACTGGACATCATGTAAAATTTCGCAAGACGCCGTAGGCAATCGTCTCGATCCAAATTTTTAAACAACAGGCACATGTTACGTATTCGTCGAATGTCTCCCTCCCTATTTGGAAGATTTTACATGACGTAAATGGAGACATTCGTGCATTTCTTCCGCATGTTAAATTTGTAACTTTGATCGCGACGATTGCTTGCGTCGTTCACGGAAAATTTAACATGGCGTAAAAGGAGACCTAAGTGCAATGCATGCGCATGCTAAATTGGCAACTTTTATCGCGACGATTGGCTGCGCCGTTCTTGGAAAATTTAACATGGCGTTAAGGGGAAACATAGGTACAATGCATTCGCATGTTAAATTTGAAACTTTTATCGCGGCGATTGGCTGGGCCGTTCTTGGAAAATTTAACATGGCGTAAAAGGAGACCTAAGTGCAATGCATGCGCATGTTAAATTGGCAACTTTTATCGCGACGATTGGCTGCGCCGTTCTTGGAAAATTTAACATGGGGTTAAGGGGAAACATAGGTACAATGCATTCGCATGTTAAATTTGAAACTTTTATCGCGGCGATTGGCTGGACCGTTCTTGGAAAATTTAACATGGCGTAAAAGGAGACCTAAGTGCAATGCATGCACATGTTAAATTTGTAGATTTGATCGCGACGATTGCTTGCGTCGTTCACGGAAAATTTAACATGGCGTTAAGGGGAGACATAAGTGCAATGTATGCACATGTTAAAGTTGTAACTTTGATCGCGACGATTGCTTGCGTCGTTCACGGAAAATTTTACATGGAGTAAAGGGAGAAATGCGGGGAATATATGTGCTTGGTGTATAATAAATTTGGACTGCGACCACTGACCGCGGTGGTTGGAAAAAAATTGCATGGCGTAAGGGAGACATGCAAGTGATTCCAGTCATGACGGCGATCACACTGTATCGACATTAATGCTGCAAGGAATCTATGACATCTGCCCCCTAGTCGATAGGTCGGTCAGACCCGCGCGAGGTGCTACTGAAGTATTACAGCAGGACAAGGACTGTAGTGGAAGCTTTGCAGGAGCAAACTGAAAGTACGACTGCTCTGGTCGCTGTCTAAGTGTAAGAACTGACTGACCGACAAATATTGATTGCTTGCCGAGGTCAGGTTTTAGTTGGGCTTTGGCAGGGAAATTGAGAGTATCCTGCTTTTGTTAATTGGACATTTAATAGGGCGTTTAACATACTCAAGATACTCTTATAAATAGCTCTGCGCTACCGGTTTCAACATGTAAAGGATGCGTTAAAATACAACGGCTTTCTGTGCACAGTGCGCTGCCAACATGGACGGGTTGATTTAAAGGGTAGGGTAATAGCAAAAATGGATCCGATTTTGAATGCTTGAAAAGTGTGATTGGTCTTGCCTATGTTAATTGGGCATTTAATGAAGTATTTAACATGAGTAGGCGCGAACAAATATGCTACTAATTTGTCTGTGTTAATTATAACATGGCAGTGCATCTGTGTTATCTACGGTGTAATAAAAACCCTTTGTCTTCGATTAGTAAAATATAAAAATATAAAAAACTTTCGGACGGTTCTAAAAGCACATAAGTTGGTTATTAATTAAGGTTAATGGTATCTAGTAATGACAGTTGCCTAGCAACGAAATACTCGAGCGTTGTCACATGAGACATCGGAATCCGAAAAGAGCGTGTCGAGTTCTACAGATTCATAATTTTCAAAATCAGAGCCCAGTAATTTTTACTAACCAAGCCAGGTCGAGTTTGCTTAAAAGCTTTAAACGCAAACTCCTTATTCAGTCAGAACAGAATGGAATTTTTCAAAGCTCGAATACCAAGAGAAAGGCAATGCAATGCAAACTAAATGCTAAACATTTGTAATGACGAATGATGAAGCTTCATATACAATGAGTTTCTTTTATTACGCGACAAGAAAAGGAGATATTTTGTTTTCTTTCTTTGCCTATATTAATATTAGATAATTTTAGCATCCGTCGTTTTCTCCGTTCATTCCGCATTCTGCAAGTTCTGGTCATTTTTTTTGCTCGCTTTTTGCTTCTGGTCAAGTACATAAGTGTTTGTAAAAGTAAGTAAATGTGCTATTATTCCATACTTCGGTTATTGGTTATAGGTATGATTTATTACCACATTGATTTTACAAGACGGAACAGCTCAAGCTCTCAATCAAATCTCAAACAGCTGTGTGTATGTGTGTAAGGTGTAACAATACCAATATACGCGTGTTTCATTGTATTTAACTGAAAAGTGGAAGTTTGCAATTGTATGAACGGGCCATTTTCAAGCAAAGTAACACAGGTTCCAAATTTGTTAATTCGGTAGTTTGAAAGTTAATCGAAATTAATCGAGTCCAAGATGTCTCTGATAAATCCTCGTATAGTGTTAGCCACGCTGACCCGAGCCACTGCAAATGGCGTTCAGCTTATGGTGATCGTTGATTCTCAACGGTATGCGCGACGAGGGCCGAATATACAGGGCAATGGTATTCGACGTTATTCCAATGTGAGGTAAATTAGGAGCAGTCTAGAATGCTTAGAAATTCACTTTTTTCTTTATTTTTATACGAATATTCTATTTCTGAGATTTTATTTTGGAATTTTTGAGACATAGGTTGGCTGAGGTTGGCAAGCTAGAATCTGTAAGATTGGATACGAATTACTCGGTGGGCCAGATTTTTCTTCATAGGGTTTTTGGTTACCGTGGTGTGATATTGTTTCCCTGGTTGGCCAAAGTGTACGACAGAGACTTGGCGGCTAACAAAGCTAAAGAAAAGTAAGTAATAACAGTTAGAAAATTGTTATTGAATACCTAAAGTATACAATGCAGTGAACGCTCATTCAATTATTTCATGTCAATCAGAACTGAACAAGATCATGAGCCCACTGCCTTTAGTCACATTGGCCGCGAGGTGAAATCGAAAACGCGTCATTACTACCAAGTGCTGATTGACTCCAGGGACTGTCCATACATTCGAGCACAGACGGAGGCAGTGACGTTCCTTGGGAATCAGGAGAATAGTCGTAGTAATAATTACCAGGAGAATACCCGCCAGCGTAATAAATATTTTTAAATGCATGCCAATTTTGTAATTAATAGAATTTAAATTCTGCTGCGAAATTGTCCCAAAGGTTTGTATGCTATTCCTGGACTGGACTACGTTGCTCATGAAGACATTATTCCGTATTCGTCCACGGAAAAGAATCCGCTTCATCACGAACTCTTCGATAAATTTTTGCAGTACTCACCGGAAAGTGATCCACCTTTTGTCGCTAGGGACACTTTGAAAGCGTGGCAGGACAAGAATCACCCTTGGTTGGAGTTGTCAGATGTGCACAAAGAGACCACTGAAAATATACGTGTCACCGTTATTCCTTTCTACATGGGGTGCCGGGAGTCTCATAACAATAACGTCTATTGGGTGAGTTTGTATAATTTTTTATAGTTTGGTATTGGTGATTTGGTGTTTCGAATTTTAAAAACAAGAATGAAAAGACAAATGTTTATCTCCTTTTGGATTTTTAATTTTGCAGTGGAGATACTGCATTCGTATTGAAAATGTTGGTGATATAAATACGCAGCTTAGGGAACGACATTGGAGAATTTTTAGCTTGTCAGGAACGCTTGAAACTGTAATAACCTTTTACCTTCCAACCTAATCTAGCACAATCTGTGGACCGAATCCTTACATATTACGACATATTAAATACACTTTATTTTCATTATGAACCAGGTTCGCGGGAGGGGCGTGGTAGGTCAGGAGCCTGTGCTCACAAAAATGAGTCCTGCTTTTCAGTATTCATCGCACGTCTCTCTCCAAGCCCCATCTGGACACATGTGGTAAGACAGTTGAATATCCTTACAACTTTATGTTTAAACTAATTAAGTGATAATTCAATTGTTTTGCTTTTGTGAACAGGGGCACCTTCCGGATGGAGAGGGATGATGGATGTACTTTCGACTGTCGTATTCCACCATTTTCATTGGAATCGAAACACGAGGATTCCAAAGAGTAGAAAGCAGTGCTAAGGCCTAATTAGTTGATGACATTATTCGAATCACATCACAATCATTATTCAAAATTTTAAGATCTTTATTTAATCACAGACTCCTTTATTCGTTTAAAATACGTACCTTACGTTTTATTATGTACTAGGTAATAAAAATGCACACAACTTATCAGAGCCTGTCTCGTTGATAAGGTTTTCATTATATAGAAAACACGTGCTTAAAATAAATTTGTATTTACGAAAATTATAAGTGCAAAGTTCCTTTGCATTTGCAATACTTACTGGACTGTTGATTGAATTTTATTGATAAGGAATGCTGCATTATCACTATGCCATATCCAGTTCAGAATCGTTATCTAGATAAGCCATAACCTATATTCAAGAAAACACAATTATGCAATTTCCAAACAAAATCCTTCTCTCTCCAAAACAAAATCGATATATTAATGAAGACGAACATATTATTTTTAATTAAGTAAACAGTCTTACATAGAATTCAGCGAACGCAGCCATGGACTCCTTAAATATTAATTGAAGACAAAGAACATCCATTTCTGCCAAGCTCAAAATCACTTTGTCGGCAGCTTGTATCAGCTTGAATGAATGACGCAAAATGTTAAATTTGTATTTAGCTTGTTGAGGTTCCGGAAGTGTGCAGAACCTTTCCAGACCAGTACAATTTTTAGGAATGCAAATCTGCGAGCATAAATTCAAAGTTTTAATAAAAGTTGAAACAACCACCAAAAAGAAATCGAAACGGATTACATTACATAAATACTCTTTTGTACCTTTAAGTCACCTCCATCCCCAGTGGCTCTTAATTCTAACGCGGTTTCAGGCACAGCTCGGAGCGTGACGCAAGCACTATTAAAACCTTCTAGCTCGAAGAGATATTCATGAAGTAGTTTTGAGTCCATGGTGATATTCCACAGTTTCTGAACCTCATCAAAATTCATTACCTGATCTGCCTCCTCAGTCTTTAATTCAATCTCCGTTAACACTCCCTGTTCCTCTAAGCTGGAAACAAGAAATTAAACCTGTTAATTTAGTTTTACGTTTTACCAATTTTTAGGCAGTCTAAAATTTTGAAGTAACCTACGCGAGGCAAAATGGAGATCCATAGCCGTTATAGGTGATTTTCATTGATCTAGTTGAACCAGCACCAGCCGCATTTGCTGAGTCGATCGAATCGCCTCCGACTTTGCCATCTGCTCCTAAAAGCTTCAAACAATCTAGTATCTCCCTGAAAGGTATTTTGAAGCCTAATGCGTCTCCCCTTAAGGTGAAGGTCTGTAAACAAATTAAACATATAGTTCAGGTAAGACACTGAACTCCATTATATTATGTAGATATATTTAAACTATAATGACAACGAAAATTGAACTCACGTACCCGAAACAGTTCGGATTTCAACAATAATCCAGCATGGACATATTTGCCTTCTTCAACGACAAATCGAATACCAGCGGGTGATAAAAAGATGTTCACTTTCTAAACACAAGAAATGTCGCATATTTTTATGTCAAATCTAACAGTTCTGGCCATATCAACTACATTTAAGTGCCACCCAAAACACAATTCGAAACCATTTTCAACTTACCTCACAAAAATTAATAGTTTTCAGTAAAGTAGTGACTGTTGTTACTCCAACGTTATCTGCTTTGATTAGGAGTACCGGATCTAGTAGATTTCCATTAACACTCTGAGACGCTTGCGATTCCATTTTGAAATCATTCAACTGCAATTCGTATGATAAAGCTAGATCACTAAATTATTATAGCTATTATAAGTGGAACTAATTAAGCCTAGAAAAGACAATGCTGCTAATTGATTGTAGATTCGATTTTTGAAGCTCAGGATCACACTGAATGTTTTAGCAACAAAACATTGGACATGACAATTACTGGGTAATTAAAACGAAATTAAAATTCAATCAATTCATTTTTTATAACGAGCGAGACCAACAAACCAAAGAAGCCTAAATCTCCGCAAAAACTATGTCATATCCTTTGCCGGGCTGTGGCGCTTTGCCCCATTTCTTTGTTCATCTCCACACGTGTCTAAAGTTTAGACTCGAAAACTTTTATGAGAAATGTAATCTTCATTCAGATAGCACGATTAAGTTACGGAGGCACAAAAACCGAAAGATAATGATGAATGATGTATATTTATATTTGGTAATTATTTATGATGAATTAATTATTTATTTATGATGTACATAATGAACACTAATATATGAAAATGAATAAAATAGAGAGTCACGCGTTTTGTTTTCATTATTGATCACGTAAATCACACGATTTCAATTTTAATAATCCATTATCATCCTCTTCATCCTGAAATTATCATATTATTTTATCGTGAAATATATAGATAATATATGTATTTATGGTTGTATAGATGATTATTTAAATTTATATATGATATTTTAATCTGTATGTATGTTACATTAAAGTATGTATGCATGCATAAGGTACGATGTCATTCCTTAAAATTATTCTTGTATGTAGAGGATCGTATAGATAGTACGTTAAACTTATCTATAATAATATTTAATTACACTAGCTGATTAATTATGGACTAAGTTAAAACTTGCCACTATGTACAGTTAAACTAGTTACGTAAATAAACTTAGTAGATTTAATTAGCTTAGTAATAAAACAACAACGGTTTCCTTGTGTTCGTTGTTTAGCCTTTCAATTAAACACAATGCAGAGTAGCAAGTAATAAATACTAGCTTGCTATATAATAGTAAAATACACAGACACGTTATTTCTTTGTAACAGTTGACAACAATGAAATTTGATTGCGTGAATTTATCTTACGGGAATATATTTTTACTACGTTTAATAAATTCAATTCATTTTAAACTTCACTTAAACTTTGTTAAATATGCTGTTTATTTTGTTTGGTTTACTTTGTGTTTTCGTTTTCTAAAAAATTATCCACATAGATTATTATATTTATGTGCTTGATGAACTGACAAAAAATAAACAACTACTGGATTATTAACAAAAAATATTAACAAAAATTAGTAGTACTAGCACTAGCTTTTTCAACAACAACAACAACAACAACAACGGTATAACGAGAAGTCAATCAAGAAATCAGAGTAGCCTAAAATCTGCTAAATGCAACAAAGATACTTCACTAAATCACTAGCTTATAAATATCATTGGCGTTCTCTGGTGTTTGAATAAAAAAGATGTTTAAATTAAACACACTTAATACGCAGTATTAAATGAGTGATTAAGAAATACTTAGTCTTACTATGTAGCGAAAAAAAAAGTAATAAATGATGGCGACAGTTTGACAAGTTATGTCGGTTACTTATAGTTTCCCTTTGAGTTATGCGTTACCCTACAATCAGTAATTGACGTATTGACGTATATAACTTCAATATATAGCCACCAAATTCATTAAACTTGATTTACGAATTTATTCTAAATCTGGTTTATTTTTCTTTAATTACAGGTTCTCCAATAAAAATTATTTATACAATTTTTAATTGGAATACACACGTGTGCTCAGGTTATTTCACGAAATATTGTTACTATTATGCCACAAACATCGCATGTCTTTACGAACCTGAATTATACTTAAACTACGATGTACAAATTTAAAAAGCCTTACACTTTTAATTATATTAAATTACAGAATATACACTTACCAATTTAGGGGTTTTCTTAAATGCATTAATAGACCACTAAACAGACAATTGATTAATTTTTAGCAATAAATCTATGATGTGGATGTGAATATTAATAGTTCCGTCACTTGTTGTTCCATTGCTGATAAAATTCAACTGATTAAAGGAATTTCTCGCTTAATGTACACCTACCTGAAACCTTGGTTACTTAAATCTAAGAGCAAAGATCGCCAGAGCATTTTTTGAGTTGATTTTCTTGTTTTTGTTACTTGATTAAAATAAAGCCCGCCCTGTAATTATCATCTTCGTCGTGTCGTTGTGTGGTTTTAAATCTGGATTACAGAGAACATTCTTTCATTTCTGTATTGCACTTAGAACATGCCACTTTCGATGTTCACTTCACTCACCCAACAACTTTACTTGTGGGTTACAATTTTCATTAAAACAATTTTTAAATTACCTCTTAAAAATTCAGTACGTTATTAAAACACACACGAGAAAATCTCTTAAAATGATTTTAGCCTTTCTATTTACATTTTACAAATGGTAATATCTTCACTTCTGAATAAATAAATTATGATGCTGTTCTTTACTACAGCATGTCAATGAGTAAGTTGGTGTTTGGTAGCCTAACAAAAATTACACCTATCAAAATTACTCTTAACATATTTATGTTATGCGTATCTTTACCTAACTAATGATACTCGAATTTACTCGATGCCATGATGTACCCTACTGTTAAAATGTATACTTACGTTGCGATTTAAAAATAAGAACGTTTTACATTCTGGTTTCTCTTTAAAAACAAACTCCAAACAACTAATAAAATGTCTGACTCAGTTGCACACATTACTTTAAACAGTCAGTAAATTATGGGTGTTGTAGTGTAAAATTAAACGGTATGGTCTGTACAAATTAAAAACGCACAAAATACAAATCTAGCCAGAGAATGTACTATACTATCAACTGAAAGTATTTGTCCTCAAACAACTTTTTATCGCAGTCGCTTATCGCCCTTCGCCCTTTTTTGCCCATCGGATAAATGTCCTCGACCCTTTCTTCCCAACTCTTCGATCACAGTGACAAACACGTGTGGTAATGAAATTTTACGATTTTCTTTGAGCCTCTTTTGTAAGCAGTTTGCTTGAAATCTTTTTAAACAGGGTGAACTCAACACGTTTCAAATTACAAATTATTATACATACAACGTTTTTTGTGGTAATTAATTTTATAGTTACTTATCAATAATTAATACCTACACTTATTCTAGTTTAAGTGAATGTGTGGATCAGTGTTTCTAATATTGGATTAAGATTTACACCCGGTTTTATTTAGTTTTTCGTGTACATAAAAATATTATCATGTCCGAGTAGGTTAAGCAAGCAAAGAGGTTCCTTCTTGATTAGAAAATAGAAGAATCGTTACTAATGGAGCACGTCCTCCAACACAAATGTTCTTTGTTAGTTAATTCTCTTCGTCAGTTAAAGGTTCATAGTTTGGTTGGGAAGTAGCTGTTGACGGCGCTTCATTTGGTCCACCTTGAGATTTTCCGCCATTGTCCTTCACATCAGCCGACTCATCTATCACCATGGAAGCTGGGCTGTCGGAATCGCCACCTTTGGAAGGTTCATCGTCCATTTTTTCTATCTAGATGGATCACAGGCAACCATTTAGTACATAATTTCAAAAAACAATTCATCACGTTGCCAAAGGCTTACTTGAGCATCTCCACCTCTGGAGTCGTTGTTTTCTTCCCTGGCTTGTGCTGCTGCCGCCGCTGCTGCGATCCGCCCTGCCAATCCGCCAAAATGACTTGGATGACCGTGCACAACACTCGAAGGTGGATTGTTGTGAGCATGCGACGCACTTCCACCTGGCAAATTCAGATTTTGAACTGTAGGTGGTGGTCCCGAGGACGACGAAGATGACTGTTCGTGTTTGTTCCCATGACCATCTTCTGACTTCATTTCATCGTTGTTTTCACTTCGCATCTTTTCCATTATTAAGTTGTTAAAGTAGTCTAAGGAGATCCCTTCTCTGCGACCGAAAGGTGGCATTCCACCGCCGTGACCGGAAGGACCACCACCCGGACCTGACTTCATTTGTGGTGGTTCTCCTCGCTCCACTCTACTGTATTATCATCATCAGAAATTTTTATTAGGGACATGATTTATTTGTCGGTTAAGCAGAAGAGATTTTGTGTGATTTCTGCAGAGAAGAAGTTGTTCTGAATTGATTTAAAAATTGAGTCACTCACGATGGGAAATGAGATTCCGGGCTCATTCTGCTTGGCATTGAGGGCGGTCTGCTGCTGTTGCTGCTACCCATTCCAGGTTCCTCGGTGTGAACCCGAATAATTCGACGCTCGTCTGGGTGCTGTTGTTGTTGCATATTATGCAACGCCTGTTGCTGCTGCTGCTGTTGTTGCTGTTGCTGTTGTTGCTGCTGCTGCTGCTCTTTCTCCAACTGTAACGCCTTCCTCAACTTCCAACTTTTGTACTGCATCATTTCGTCGTCAGGCGGACCTTGCTGATTCATCCCAGGATTATTCTTCTTCACTGCAGCGGAATGTGAATTTTGAACGGAGATTTGGTGCGGGGAGGAAGTCGGTGGATGACTGTGCATGTGTTGCGGACCACCCCCGCCACTCAGTCCCCCTGAACCACTCGTTGAGGGCACCACAGCACCTTTTCCAGAAGCATAGTCGTTTGATATTATCAAGTTTATTTGCTCACCCCAAGTTGTCCCACCACCTACAGAAGCATGTTACATCAAAGCAAGAGTTGTTTAAAGCCCGCCACCAACGACCGTAAATCGCATACGACTAACATTACAAGATCTATTTTTAGATAGATTTGTCAAATTCAACAACTAAAGACAAGAACCACTCTTAAGACACTGGCAGAATGTACTTAGTTTGAAGGAGGAGGTGCGGGTGTACGTACCTGGTGGCATTTTGTGGTTGAGTGACCGACCATCATTCACGATGACTTTGTCTTCATGTGACGGCGGCCCATGTCCGTGAGGGCCGTGAGGTCCTCCATGAATCTGGTTTGGAATGGATAAGTTGTGTGGGCTGTGCTGTTGCTGAGGTGGCCCAGATGCCGTTGACACGGATGGAGACCTCTGGAAGGAGGCAAAGAGTCGATCTCCTGTTCGATTTGTTGGAGCAGGCGACTGTCGGTCGCTGGGTGATGACTGATTGATTTGATGAGTGATGATGGCATCAATAAGTGAAGCAGCGGTCAAGGTAGAGTCTTGCACTTCCCCTCTTCCGTACACTTCCGGTTTCCCTCGAACTCTGTAGGGCAAGCATGAGAAGGAACAGCACCACGCCAAGGTACACAAAGAAGTACAAGAAAAGAAAAATACATTATTTGATTATTATAACTTCCCGAAGCATTTTATAAAAAAATAATTATAATGATTATATTAAAAGTAATTTAAATCTGGACTTTCACTTCTACTTTGAAAAACATCATCATCATTTTTAAAAAATATCTGTGTGTGTAATACGACAGGTAAAATGGTTGGCACATAAATTTACTATAGTCATATATATATAAAAGATGGTTTCCCACATTATAAAAAGTCTCATGCTTTGGCATGCAATTTCACATTGAATTAATCACATTGATAAAGTTGTCACAGTAGAAAGAAATTAAATAAGTGCGGAAAAAATGTAGGTCACGTTTTAAAAGATAAAAAAGAGATTGTTCTGGCGACATTCAAAATTGCATATAAGTAATTTAATTGTGTTCGGTTATCACAGCTATCTCTATATTAGAATTTCCTCATTTATCTTGTGCGCTGCACTCTTTGTCAAGCGAAATATATAAATCTGTTTCACCCCTGCAAACTGAGGCAGTACCGGTCATTTTATTAACAGCGTCGTTGGTTTACGATTGTCGGGCAAGGTAAAAATATGAAATTAAACGTAAATAAACTAAAACTTGTCCAGAAAATAACCGCGCGATTAAGATGAAACTAAAAGGGAAACAATTGTAAAGGTTTAAAAAAGTTTCTACGGGTTTAAAAAACGTTCAGGTTAATAAACAAAGTGCACTCACTACAATTGAAACTCTCTAAAATATCCATGTTTTTATAGTCGTCGACCAAGCAGCAACATCTTACAACATCTACATACTTATGAAAACGCGTCGTTACAATTATCTTTTAAAAGACTTTTTTCTGTAATTAATAATCGTGGCATCCTTATTAACTAATCGTCAGCATGATTTAAGTGATTCTTTTTGGAGATTTACAAGGTTTATTTTGAAATGATAATTTCTATGGTATAATTCCAATAAGAAGGAAAATGTAGGGAAAATTTGCAATATAAGAAACTAACAGAGGACTGAGGTTAAGAGTTGGCAGTTAAGAAACGCTAAAACTCAAAATACTACATAACAGGCGCAGTGAAATACTAATTACGATCTTTGCAGTTTTCCTTTGTTTGAAATATGCCATTGAAGTTGTAAATAGTTTTGTAACGTTAGAAGAGAAAAAGAACACGAACACATAAAATATATTACCCCGAAAATTTGTAGTGCGTATTAATTAATTGTGGCAGGAGGAAAGGGGAAAGGGCACGAGAAATAGAGATAAGAAAAAAGTACTCCAGTAGACTTAAAGGCAAGTACAGACGACAAAATAAAAAACGACACACAAAAAAATATAACTTGAAAATAAATATAAAAGAGAAACGGGCACTTGGGTTAATAACAATAATGCAATGATATTTAAGAGAATTAAAAATAATGACACAATAAATAAATACATTGAATGCAAAAATATTTTTTAAAAAGAGAATTTTAAATTAGAAAGATAAAAAACATGAACAAAAACTGAACAAAATATATTCATGTATTGATTTCTGTTTTGCTTTTTGTTTCGTTTGGTTATGTGTGGTAGCGGATTTTTTATTGGTTACCTGGGATATTTTTGAGAGGTTAGTTCGTCAATGACCATCACCATCGTCGCACTGGAGAGTGTCGTAGAGATATAAAATATTTTTTGACTTTTCTTTTTTGAAGAACAGAGAAGCAGACAAGTTGCGATCTTTTTGGAGTCTTTTTTTTTCGTTTTTTTTTCAGTAAATCTTTTTTTTAGTAGAACTCGGCGTACATTTTGTAAGGTGTTAGGAACACGCGTCAAATAGGAAATCAATTAACAATCATTGCGACAAAATAACAATCACTGTTTTGAGCTTCAAACATTACAACCAGTAATCAATCAACAACATCAAAGTTTAGTTGCAAATCTCAGACAGTTGACTTTCTTTTCTTTTTTTTGGAATCGACATAGGAAAACGGTTATCACTTCAATTTCAGCTTTTCTTCTGGTGTGGATGTCGTTCAGGAATAGTTTTGTCTTGCAGGATGGAACGAAGGACACTTGATTGTAAGTTAGACAATACAACAAATGTAAAAAATGTGGAATGAATCGAACGTTACAGACATTAATAAAAACAATAACTTTAGACTGGCATTTCTCTAATTAGGTAAAGTACTTAAAATCGTTTATAACGGCTTCGCATAAATTATCTCGGAAATAGTCGAGCTAATTACTCCTAGTGCAATCGTGCTGCTGCAATGGCAATGTAATGGTCGACTGAAACGTTTCATTGAGATGGCGGCTAATGGACTAACTGTGCGCGTTATCATAAATGTGAACAATCTCTCTATGCAGAAGAGAAAGTTAGTCGGTCGGTAAATGTGCAGCTGGACTGTAATCAAACGTTTTTATATTGTTTGAAAGCGATGACAAGAATTATTTTTATATCCTGTGTTGGTGTCACAATATGTTCAAAATGTTGGAAACTGTGCAGGAGCGCTAACATTGTACTTTAACTGAACTGATTCTTGGATGGTGTGGTCTCCTCGTTTAGAAAAAAAACTCTTCATCAAAATCAAAACGAAAGAGGGAAGAAGAAGAAGGGTATAATTGTGAATATAAAACCAGGAAAAATATAAAAATAAGCAAAAAAATAAACATTTGAATATAAAAATAAAATTTAACAAAGTCAAGTTTGTAGTAGTTTGGAAATTAGTCTTGTTGAAGAATTCGGTATCTGTACAGTTTGCTTGCCTTTTCTTAACTATTCGCTTCTTACAAAAACTAAGTGAAAGACGCCCTGGATTAGATTAATATCATTGACATTTGGACACTACTTATAATAGTAGTAACGGTAATTTTGTAAATTTGTAAGATACTGACTACTACTGCTATCACTCTTTCCTGAAGTAGGAGGAAGAAAAGGAGGAGGAGGAGGGTTACCGTACCTAATCGGTTCACCGGACTGCGGCATTGGGCCAGGCCGGTACAGATGTGGTGGTTGGTGCTGGACTTGAGGTGGGCCATGTGATGGAGGATGCCCCGTTTGACTCATCTGAGGAGGCTGGTTCAAACGGCTTCGCTCCATGTCCACAATGCTTTTGCCCAGACCTTCACGCACCATTTCCACTGGAACACAACGAGTTTCGTTTACTACAGCGCCTCAATTGATATTTCCCTTAAAATTATTACATCTGCTGAAGCTCGGCTTACCTCGCGGAAGACAAACTCGTCTGTTTTCCTCCTTGGGTACTGGCAAGCTAGGTGCACTGGAAGCGACGTCAACTAACGAGCTGAAAGCGTCGTGTTGCGAATATCTTCCTCCGTGCTCCTCCTTCACAATTGTCCCTGTCGAATTGTTACGATAAATGTATTGTAAAACTATGAATTGCAAAAATTGATTGAACTGAAATGCAAAAGTTTATAACCTCTAGAAAACGTGTGAATACTAACCATTAATAAACTTACGATTTGCATTAGCTCGCTGAATAACTCCTTGGCGTTGGTGAGTTGGAGGCGGAATCGACGAGGGTGGTGGAGACTGTCTGTACGGTATCTCTTGTCGCGGTGGCAGCATGTACATTGGTCCAGGTCCTCCTGGCTGGTTCACTCCCCGCTTCTGTTGCGCTTGTTCTACATTTCTCGGTTGGCCGATGGGTGACGGAGACGGTTGTGGGGGTCCATGTGGAGGCGGCGGCTGCTGCATTTGTTGAGATGTGAAGTAGTCATTGATGATGATTTGCCTCGAGCTGTTGTGCTGGTCCGCACTGAAAGGTGACGTTTGTGGAGGAGGATGCACAGGTGGACTTCTCTGCCCACCACCACCTTGCGATGGAGGTCTTTGTCCTGGAAAGTAGTTTGGTGATCCATGGTAGTATGGCGAAGCTGCTGGAGACATTCGTTTGAAATATTCCGCTGGAGGACGCTGATCATACATCACGTACGACGAAATGGGACCTTTGGGAGTTCCTTGTGTTATGGACCCTTCCTTGCTCGGGGGTCTTACGAGACCGGCGTCATACTTGGGCTGCATCTGCTGCGGACTTGCATGAGGGTGGATAGGTGTGCCGTGAGTAATGGAGCCATCCTTCAATGGAGACAGAGAGGGTGGCTTTGTGATTAGTGCCGGGGGCGGTGGTACCACCTGCTTAGCTTGTTTTGGTGGAGGTGGATTCAGTGACATTTGGCGAGATGTTACTTGCGATTGCTGAACTTGAGGATGCCGTTGACCTGGTCCGGCATTCGAGAACTTTTGTGAGTAGGCGTACATGTCCGCTTGGGGCGGTCCGCGATTAGCATAGTCCAGTGGCTGGTGTGCAGGTGGTGGACCGTTCGAGGGTGGTCGGGCATGTGGCATGCTGGAAGGAGATGCTGGTCTCTTCTTCATACTCAAGTCTAAAGTGCCGCAGTCATCCCTCGGAGGTAGTTGTACGATGGACACTTCTCTTGGCACCAAATGATGTGGCATTGGCATTGGTCGCATTTCCACCTTTTGCCCATAGTTGATACTATGATGGGGCGGCGGGTAGTGAGGCGACGAAGTGGGTCCCTGAGCTGTCACGTGAGACGCTCCCGGTGGCGGCTGAGGGGGTCCTTGTGATTGTTGGTGTCCTTGGGAAGGATGATTGGAGGGTCCGCCGGAATGACTTGATCCGTGTCCCACCTGGGATATCTGAGAGACTAAATGGTGTGTTGGTGCTGGCTGACTTTTTAAAATAGATTGCAGGGTAGGGGACACACTAGGCCCTGGGTGCATTTGAGAACCGGCGTTGACTGGTCCGCTTGTTGGATTGCGTCTCAAATGTCTCTCAATAGTAGCTGACATGAGGTCGTCCACCCGCACAGAAATAGGCTCCTGGCCATCAGGGCCTTCTGGGCTTGGATATCTTACCCCTCTCAGTTGACCAGGTGGCCCTTGATGATGTGGACTTGGCATGTGATGGTGCGATGGTCTCAGGTCTTGGTGCACTCCACCTGGCCCAGAATGATGTGAAGAGCCATGGGAAATCACTGGTGTCGAATGGAAAGGTGGATGCGACTGTTGACTCGAGACTGATGCCACTACCTGAGAGTGAGCAGACATCGCACTTGGAGACGCTCGCGGTCCCAATCCAAGTGGCGCACCCTGTGCTGAGGAATGGAGTGGATGATGTGGATGGAGGGTTGCATGTGGAGAAGACTGCTGCTGCTGTGGAGGTGGACCTACGTGGTGGTGACTACTAACCAAGGAGATTGCAGTTTGTCCACCGTTTTCTTGACTGTGGTGATGTGGACCAGCTTGAATTCGGGTTTGTGGTGGCGGATGTGGCGGAGCTTGTTGCTGCTGTGGCGGAGGTCCGACAGGTTGACTACTCCTCACCGTGAGGGAAAGCGGACTGCTTGGATTCGTTGGAAGTGTCCTGAGTTCCTGCACGGAGTTTGGCTTCTCCGGCAAGTCACCAGCACCACCTTCTTCGGCGGACACAGTTGCCGAGGAGTCGTAGTCGTCCTTGTTCTTATTGGAGGAGCTATGGTGACGTGGGGATTGGTCGTGAACCTGGTTTGTCCCGGTTTCATCACAGCTTGAGGTAGTGGACCCGGACTCTTCCTCATCCGTAAGCGTTGGAGGACCATCACCGCTCCCCTTGCTTTTCTTGAATTCTTGCACCAGCGCGTCTAGCCCGTACTTTTTCCTAAAATTGAAGTAAAAATTCCTACACTGCAGGTCAGACTTGGTATTGATCCTATCAGAAAGTTTTCGCCAGTCCGTCCCGAACTCCGCAAGAGCCTTCTTCATCGTCTCTATCTCGTCATCCGTCCACCGAGTGGTGTCCGATCCGGGATCATCTGGCGTGTCCAAGCTCGCATTTGGTGATAAACGGCGGTTAATCCGATTAAAGCACGCCGTACAACATTTCGTCGCCGTTGGAGGAATTTGATACTTAGCCATTATCGCATCCCGTCGTTCCTCACTCAAATCCTTCCAAATTGCCGGAAATGGGCGGAGTCGCTTCACTCGACCCTTCTTCGCAGGGCAAGTGGGAATTGGGCATTGCTTGCTGGGCTTATACCGATGGCGGACAGATTTACAGCGACAGGTGTTGCACACTCGGTCGCCAGGTTGGACGTCAGACTCGCTGAGGCCGTACTGAGCCACTTGGCTCCGCGGAAGCGGCCTAGAGTGCATGTACGACTCCACGGAACTCTTGCACACGACACAAGTGTGCGGAACTCCCTTCTCCCCTGCAAATCATAAAAATAAGAATCGTTACCTTACAGGAATTTGTGGATCAAAACAGTAAATTTGCAAGATATCATTTCTAACGAGGATCAATCGAGTTCAACGGACACATTAACAGCTTAACCATCGTAGTATCCACGCACGAGAAAAAGTGTCGACTTCTTGCTGGTAAACCCACAAATTGCATTGAGCTACTTTCGTCTCCACTCTCTTCACCTCAATGAATAACTTTAACACAAAGACAAAGAAACACTCTTGTTCTTTGGAGTAGGAGTGAAAAATGCAGAGATCGTATCAATCAATTAATGCGAATACGAAGTGCAAGAATGAATACCACAATTCGAAGGAAATCAACTACAGCCGACAAATTTATTAATTCATAGGAAATTATCGGTCGATGAAACTAACCCAAATTCAAAGTGTTAAAAATCTTTTGATTAACTTCTTTCCCGTCTTGAAAAAAGGAAAGATTTTTATTATCCACTGTTCGAATTCAAGGAATTATTTTGCTACATGCCCTGCACAAACATTGAGTTTTTACTTCAAGTCCACATCAAAGGCGTCGTCCGTCCACCATTCACAGAACATGACAATGGCCACCGATGCCGCCGATACCTACCTGGTTGACACAGATATTTCAGAGGATATTCCACTTCCTAATTTATAGTTTCATTCAGTTTATTTCATTTTAGTTTTTAAACGAAATAAAGGCTAGGTCGTGTAAATAACTTGCAAAATATGGTCATGATAATATAACAATAAACTCATTGTGAAAGTTTCTAGTAGCTACCTAATTGTCTTCTCTATGCAGGTGTATTTTTAGTGCCTAAATTGTTTCCTTCGTAATTAAATTACATAAAAGCTTTTAGAGAACGTCTCTCCTATTCGCTCGCTTGCATTTGAAATGAAACGAAATAAACGGCATCTCCTTCAATGCTCTCACTCCGCTCGCTACTTTTAGTTTTAATTTTAGTTACACTCATGATTTACGATTAGAGTTTTCAAAGCGTTACCTTATCGTTACCATTCCTCTCTGAAAATATAGCATATGTGGACAAATCAGTGTTTTGTTCTCTAATTTGAATTTGTCGCAATTTTCAGAACATGGACAAAAGTCCATTTGGTAACAAAAGGGTAACGATACGCAAATCTTATCGTGGTTAACGTTAAGTTTATCGTTACCAGTAACGCTACGTAAACTTTAGTCACGATGATAACTGCAAATATAAGATTTGCTCGAATCGCATAATATCGTTTCCGTTGCTTGAGTTACAAGCGAGCATGGAAGCAAAAGGAGGCACATTTTTAAGGAATTAGTTTGGCAGAAGACGAGATGAAAGGGAAATGAGGGGAAAAAGATGAAAGAAGCAGGGCTTCTAGCTCCCCACTCTTTCGCATGAATCAGCTTGACTGCGAGGACGGAGAAAGAGGAGAAAGCACATTATCCCTTCAACTCTGATATTATTAATAATAAATACAGCAATAATAATAACGTAGGCAAATAAACACAACCGCAACACTCCACTCGTCGAGCAGAGATAGAGTTGTCCCAGTAGCTTTCCCTTTCCTTTAAATTCCCTTTTCACAACTGATTTACTCTAAGGCTTCGCCATGGTATTACAGTAATTTAATATTGCAAGCCATCAGTTTTTTTTTTCATTTTCAACTTTACAAGTGGAGCAGAGTAGGCAAGTCGAGTACGGACTGACGGACAGCAAATTTTTTCATATCACTTAAACATATTTTACGTTTGCAAAAAAAAACGTGTGGAGTGGAATGGGTACTCTGGTAAAATTGTGCCAGTCCTTCATCATCTAATCAGACAATTCTCACATCATTTTCGTAAAAGCATCCAGCACCGCAAAGATATTTCGTTTGTCTATGTGTACTTAAGAGGAATTCTCGTCTCCACAACATTCATAATAAAAATGATAGGAGGAAGATAAATGTTTTTCTTGTAAATATTGACTTTACAACTCTCAAACTTTCTCTCTCCTCACATCACTCCTATCATCATGTTACGTGACGTTAAAAGTGGTCGTAGTCCTCAACTCATTCATCACATCATATCAAAGTCCGTCATCACAAGAAACAAATCTCAGTGAGTATCAAAGAAAGAACACTTTCACTAATTATTCTGAGTAGATACTTGATGGGCTTCAAACGAAGAGGGAAAATGTGACCGAAAATGAAAATCAGTATCTAGTTTCCTTTCCATTCGTTTTTGCTGGGCAATTCAGCTAAGAATGCGATGGAAAATTTCTTCCCAAATTTGCAAACTACTACTGCGTCTAGTCTAATATAATAAACTAAAATATTTTGCAACTTTCACTTTTATTTCATTTCCCATTTTTATTTCAATTTAAAGCTAAGCCCTTTGTACACCCACGCTGCATTACGTATTACATTACATGTCACAACAACAAAGTTCAAGTAGCTATAGCTAATTCAATGCTGCAAAATTCATATCTAAATATTTCTCTATCGGATTCCATAGAGATATATTTTTATTACTCCATAAAATGTTACCAAATGCCCTCTCATCTCACGAGTAACAAACACGAGAAGAGTTTCTTGAGAGCGGAAACTAAATTGAAACAATCGCTCTTGATGGAGAAATTTATTGATAAAATAAAGCTACCATAACCCAGAAGGAAAGAGAAAAATGTATTAAGGAAAACGATTTTTCTTTTAGGAGTGCTTTCTTTTTCGAGATAAAATGAAATAATTCGAAATCAAAGTATTTTCAAAGGACTGTAAAACAAATAGACCTACATTAGGGACGTACTCGGAAACCATTTAAAATATTAAGGGAAGGAAAAATTAAAATGCATCTCAACTCAAAGAGTAAAGAAGGGAAAGCGTTGGGATAATATTATAATATAATGATGAAAGATATTTAATGATGAAAAGTGAACGAACGTTCCAGAATTTCCCAACAGTAAATATAATCAGTGTAATTGCTTCACCAACTAAATAAAATATGTACACATTTCAGTAGTTTCAGTAGTTTATTTCTGCACTCACTCACGCACTCACTCAGTGAGTTACAAAAACGTTCGCACACATGCCAATAACGATAACGACATTACTCAATTTTCAATTTCATCTCTTTGCTTGCTGGGAAAAAACGTGAAAGAGAGAAGAGAAGGACACACTCATTATATAATTTAATAATGGAATATTGTAGAGCAAATAGTGTTCATCCATTCACTTAATTTCATTAAATATCAAATCCTTTCTCTCTGATTTCAGTTCTCTTTTAAAATAATGATGTTAACCAGATTGTACAAGGGAGCCTTTATGTGGCTTTGAGTTCCGAGTCGAGCTTATTATTTTTAATATTTGTGTTGTGAAATTAAATAAGCAGTGCAACAGAGCAGATGACTACCTCCATTTATTCCGATTTTTCCTCCAGAAACACAAAAACTGTAGAAACTTTTCATTTAATTTATTTGTCTCTCTCCTCTCTCTCTCATTCCGTCCGTTGAACGGGACTCCCGTTCCACTACTACCTCTTTCTTATTGTTTACACTCTCGGAATATAAATTTATTATTTACAATAACAATCGCATTCCATTCGCTACGATCGTGTTTCTTTCCATTTCACTGGAGCTCTGTTAGAAATTAAATGCAATACTTTTTTTCCAATTCCACCTATCTATTATCGACGTATTTAGTCGAAAAACAATGGGAAGTATAACTGACGAATGTGTGGTGGATTTTTGACATTTATTTTTTCTATAGTTTTGATAATCAAAGATTTCTCTCCTCCTTCTTTCTCACGTTCTCGCTCACTATATGTTTTTTTACAAAAAAGTTTGTAACATCCACCCATCCATCCTGCCCAGCGACAACTAATAACTCACATGTCTAACTAAACTAATGAATGTAGTGTATCAATTTTAGAAACCACTAGCTTACGCCGTCGAATTTCCATTTCTTTCTCTCTCTCTTTCTAAAAATAACCTAAGTAAACACCAACGTTATCTCTGCCTCTGTCCCTTTGCAAAATGGAGATGTAGTGTATTCATGGCACAGCAAGATGAATTTAACTTAACTGTTTCCACTATATTTATAGAAGGGGGAAGTCAAATTCCCAGAGGACCCCTGTGCCTTCCACTTACTCACTTATGTCAGAGAGGTGTATCAATTCAATACATACAATAGAATGAAGAGAGTGCCACGACCACTGCTACTACCCACTCATTCAACTGCCACTGACTCTAGGTTTGTGGTCGTTTTAACAGATTCAAATGAAATTAAAAGATATCATGATATTAAACTGAAACAAGCCTGATTTGTAAATTATACGTTCCCTTTTAATGTTTTGCCTGTCCAAAAAATTCAAATTGCTTCCACGAATATCTTGCCAAATTAAAAATTTTGAGAGGGAAATGAAGTCTATGACCTCGGGCCGAGGTCCTCGGCTTGATTTTCACACAAATTTCTAAGAATTGGTCAACATTCTCTGCTCTGCGTCAGTCGACAACATCCATGTTTACTTGCAAATCTTTCATGCGACCGCGAACCTGCACGTCAGTTAAGAATGCAATACCATCCCAGAAAAAAAATACATCCGCAGTTCAAAGTTCACGATTTTTCGGCTAAGGTCAAGCAATCTGAATTATATTTCGGTTATGTACGAGTTTACCCCGGTTAACTTATTTAGCTGAGGAACATCTCCTTCCATGTCCATATCCATACAACCACAAAGGTAAATAAAAATTACAAAAAGGGGGCTGGAACAGTTTAAAAAGGAGGTGCTTTTCAACCTAGAGAGGGTTTCAGTGTTATCATTTCATTTCATTTCCAAAATGATGATGATAATAATAATAATTGGTGGGCATGTGTATCTACAGCAAACTAAGTGGTGAAAGCAAGTCAACCGTCCTCAAATTATCATCATCATCATGTCCGCAAATAATAAATGTTGGATCAACATCACTCAACAGACCATAAAACCATCATCATTATCAACTGGAGCTTTCTCCGTTGTGGAATTGCCAAAGAACAAGAAGTAAATGTACTGGAGGAATGGTGGATGATGGAGGGAACACAAAACGTTATAAAACTCGATTCACTTATCTATGAAGTTACACAAGGATGAGACTTACGTAGCTATTATCATGATTTGATATTGCGGTGGAGATGACGTCGCGTAGCCTGTCAATGCTTTTGAAATAACAGACAGAGGAAACGGTTTTAAATAAAAATGGGAAACGCATTCCTTTCCAATTTTGATTCATACAACGAACCCGAAAACTGTCTTCTGCATGGAGCATGGACATGATATGATATGATACACGATGTCATGATTCATCTCCTCCTAAACTCTCTTTCCATCTATGCATTTCCCTCCATCCATACCGAAGAGTGTGCAGCAACGGAGATAATATGGGAAACAATGTTTTCCAGTCGCGGAGTATTTTTTGATGTTTAATTTTTTTCTTTCGCTCAATCAAACATAAATTGAGAACGTCCACTGAGCACCCTTGTCAGTCAACTTTAATCAGTCGACCCGCTAATAGGAAAAGATAAGCGGAGGAAGGAAGTGACATGTGACTGTCAACTGGTTAAGTAAGAGAAAATTTCGTCTTCCTGGTCAGCATTAATATCTTTTGTGCTAAGTTAATTCAAGAAGACTATAGTCGAAAGTGGGCAGGAACGGCGATTGGCATGGCGATTATTATTTAAAATGTGGTATTGCTAAGTGCAATAAAACGACAAAGCAATTACGCCGATTCAGTTTCCTTCGTCCATTCTCATTTTTAGACTTGAATTTGAATTTCAACCTTTTTCCCATCATAGGTAGTGTTTTTACAAGAGAAGAGGTTTTGTTTAATGAGTTTCCTCGTCACTGTCACTGTCAAGCTAATTAATTTATAATTCAGGTGAAACTGGAAACGAGCAGACTTTTTCTCGATATTTTAAATTAATTCTTTTCTTGCGTGTCACAACAATAGACTTCATGGGGGGAGTGGTTTCCTGTGTGGTCCGATTTTACACAGAAATTATGGAACAGAAAAGGCGTTGCACTTGTTTATTTGCCCTTCAGTAGAAATCAAGACAGTGAGTGAAAAAGTGAAGTGAAATTTGGGTGTGTTTCGCATGGTAATTAACGATATGTATAAAAATTAACACTTTCTCTAAAAATAACCATGGAAAGCGACTCTGCAATGGACCTATCATTAAGCAGAGGCTCAAACTCGCCACCGGGCAGATCTAGGGCAGTACCCATTGTACGACCTACTCCAAGACCACCTTGGTCCATTGTTTGGTACCAGAATTTGTGGTCACTCACAAACTCCAATAATAATAACAACAATAATAATGGTGACGATAACAATAATAACAATAATAGCAACATCGGAGGAACTCATTCATTCTCAGTGCTGAATTGTTTGAACACAAATCAAACTGCGAATGCTTTCATTCCACCTCATCACCAGTCAGAAGAACATCACCATCATCACAGTAACAGTTATGTTCGATTCCCCAACGAAAACAGACCCTACTACCAATGCACCACTCCTCCAACTCGGGCATCGCCCAGTCCTCAAACAATTTTGGACAAGCACCATTGTGGCGTTATTGGCCCCACTTTGGGAACCTCAAACCAGAGCGAGGAGTGTTATGGAAAGATTAAAGAGGCTCAGGATCAGAGAGACCCGGATAACTTGGAAAATATTATTGCATCACCAACGCCATGTTCGAGCGACTCGTCAAAGTATGAAAAATTATTTATTAAAGCTTAAATTACTAAATGAATATCTTTTCATTTCTTATAATGTTTTCTTTAGATCTGTACCCAAATCCTCGGGGTTTTCCATCCCTACTGCAGCCGCTCTGCTGGAATCACACCAAACCACAGTGGTCGTGGATATCGCTTGTTGCGACGGTCCTGTTCAGTTCAAACGGGTCTCCAATCCAAACTTTGCTCTCACTGTGGAACACCGTAGTGAGGTGGTCCCAGATTCACCGACCTCTTCGATCAGTAACAACACGAATAAAACCACAACCTCTTCCAACACGAGTCTGGTGTCCCCTCAGAGTGGTCAGAGTCAAAACAGTGGGGACGACGCCCCTGACACGTGTCAAGCACAGTCACCCACACGTCATTCCGTCAGTCAACGGCGAAGCACTGTGAGTGGCAGCACGTCGGGTGGGACAGTGACCGCGCTGAAAACGTACCTCTGTATTTACTGCAACCAGAGTTTCAAAAGTTTATTCTGCTACCAGAAGCACAAGAAGCGCCATCTGAACCCTGTCTCTGTGGATATTACAACGACGACGGCGAATAACTCAACAAGTCAGCGCACATCCGCTTCCGCTGCTACCTCCTCTGGCAACGGAGGAGGTGGACACCAGCTTTACCACAATAACGCCAATAATCATAATAAAAACAACAACACGAGCAGCAATTGTAGTGCTTCAACGGTTGGAGGAGTCGGAGGTGGTGGTAGCAGTGTTGTTATTGGAATCGTTCCAGATATCTCCAAAGCCAAAACGAAAGATCTCAACGTGCAATTCTTTCCTTGTAAAAAGTGCGGATGTAAATTCCCCAGCTACTACTTCGTTCACAAGCACAGAAAAATTTGTCATTGAACTAGAAGAGCGGAATTTAATGATGATTGCAATGACGCGGATACTGACGGGCGACCATAAAAAGATTTGCTAATGTAACCATTTTACAATAGAGAATTAAATAATGTAATTGCTACTGCTGCCACCAAACTCACTGCTACACACGTATTTTCGTGCGTACTCTCTTCTTCCGCTCGCGTAAGAACCATTCTAATTACTTCACCAATTCTTTAATGTTGTAATTAATTAGCTAGACACTAAAGATTTAACGCGCTTCAAATTTTTCCACTTTGACGTAGGTTTTTTAATGTCATCCTTGGTCTGAATTTGAAAAAGGATGCTTTGTCCTCTGTCAAACAACTGTAATTTATGGAGTGTGAAATGACTCAGACACAGCACCGAAGGACAATTGGCGACCCACTGGGGCAAACTGAAACAGGACAAATCCTTCCCCGTCAATTTACTTTAATGTTAATGTTAATTCCACAGTAACAGTTTCATGATTTGCATTATTTAAATAAAATTAAAACTGTACTACAATTAACACTTGAGTGAAAAATAATAAAATAAAATAAACTGTAAAATGGACGAATACTGATATGTGTAAGTTGCACTTAGAGAATCAATAATACTGCTCCATTAGCAATGGCAGTGTCTTTTACAAGCAACTAGTACGAATATTCTATTAAAGATTAAGTATGATAGTAAATTATGTATGGTGGAAAGACGGACGCCGACGCACGGTGGATGTATTACGAACTTTGTCAATATACATTATCCATTAATTAAAATGTATTTAATTTCCATTCTTTTTATCGCAAAATGTTATTTTCTGCATTCCTTGCACTTCTATTCATATTTGACGAGTTAGTGTATCTACGAGTCTCACAAAGATATTTCTGTCTTTGCATAAAACTATTCCTGGCCATGGCCATGCCGTATGAGGGAAGGACGATTCTTCGTCATGTCAATGTAATTCGATACTGGATGCATGTAAATGTGGACCATGGAAAATTAGAATGTTACTACAAAGCATGGTTCAGTTAAAGTATAAGATTGTTTTAGTTCATTATGGAATGGAGGCACATTTGCACCAAATGGAATGCCAACTGCTCCAAAAGCAGCGAATTTTTAGCTGACGATGCCGATGCTGATCTTGACTTGATCCGTTTTATTTCAGTTTAGTTCAGTGTATTTTTATGCTAATGGTTTTCAAGTATTTCCTTTGAAAAGAATGAAGCAAAGTCTGACATGACGCCGGGCTCATGGCAGAGTGATGATGGAAAAAGATAAGATGAAAAAGGTCAGTGACAGCTTACCCGTATACGGTTCATTCTCATCGTCAGTGCTATCCATCTCATTGAGTAAGGCATCCTTGCTATCCTCCTTGCGCTTCTTCGACTTCCCTACGAACTCACTGCAAATCACAAAGAGAGAGAAAATTACACCTAAATTCTATTATCATCGTAATCATCATCAACCCAAACTAAAATGGAATCGTTCAGTGAAAAATAATAAATAATGGATGCATTCCATTCGAGGACGTTGCGTTGCGCTCATGCGCTTATGCTTCTCTCTTATCTTATCTCTCTACTTTGGCTTTTCCTTTCCTTTATCTTTATCGCCTGTTTTTTATGATTTGTTTCTTTTCATTCTTTTAAATATCTTTATGGTAATTTTAAACCCCAGTCAAATTTCTTTGTTGATGAAATAAGAGGAAAAAATATTTGTAAGCAATAATTTCTCAATTCATTGCCAAGACATTATGATGACAGGAGTTAAAGGTACTTTTTTACTAGTTATGAATTATGATAATTATGAAAGCAAGGAAGAGTTTATTTACCTTGACGGTGCGGAGGTGGAAATGGGGATGGCAGAGGTTTCTCCAGTGACAGAACTTCCACCAGCATTCGGCACTGCACCACCACTTGCACTAGATTGATTTCCAGCCAAGTTGTTTTGGCCACCACCGACACTATTACTTGCACTGTTGGAAGTACTACCACTATTATTATTATTACTATTATTATTTCCACTCGGGACACTACCACTGTTACTAGCACTCGCGGCCGCCGCTCCGGCCACATTGTTACTCTCCACACTCCCATTGTTACTGTTTGCACTGGTACTGTTACTGTTAGCTGCGGAAGTGGGTGGAGTAGGTGCGTTTGACGCCGCCGCCGTTGAAGACGAAGCGGAGGAGGTTTGTGGACCGGCGGAGGATGACCCCGAAGTGGTACTGCCGATGGCATTGTTCATGATGTTCGTGGCAGCGGTGAGCGCCGGCGTGGTGACCGTTGAGGAGGATCCTCCGGATGAGGTCGTGGCTGTAGAGCCCGAGCCAGATGTTGCGGAGGAGGTGGCAGTCGCTGATTGTTGCTGCTCATTCTTCACTTGCTCCTTCTGACCTCTAGTGGTGACCCCGTTCGTTTCGGTCTTGATTGTGTTTATACCGCCAACGCCAACTTGGCCAGCACCACTCGCGCTACTGTTTGCAGAGTGGTTCTGCTGGTTTCGGGTGGACCGGGTTCGAGCACGATTCTTCCGAAGGAGTTGACGGTAGTTTTGAGCTTTCTTACTTAAATAGTAGTATTGCACACAGTCTGCAACACTTTTTCGTTCCAGGTAAGATTTTATCATGCTAAAATTCTTTGGATGCTGAAGGTACTTTTCCTACAAAAACCAAAAAAACACATTTAAATGAAGTGAGCACATTTAATTTAAATAAATATTGTTTCACGATTTCCCAATTTCTGGAAGTCATTTTGCATATCTGTATAAATTAGAAAAGTATTTGTAAATTACCTTGAAAATATCTTTTTCTTGTTCAGTCCAGAGATTGAGGAGTTGCTTGTCCTTGTACTCCTGCATTGGGTCTTCAATCAGACCATTCCGATTCGTGAACCTTCGTTTTCTAGTCTTCTCGTCGAGAAGAATGGGTGGAATGACTGCGTAACTTCTCATTTTCTTATCTTCAAGCTCTTGCTCATGCAACCCATCCATGATTTCTTCCAAGTCCGCGTCCGACTTGATTCTTGAACCGACCCTGGAGAACCTTTCCTTATCTTCTCGCTGCTTTCTCAGCTCAGGGAACACCTTTTCAAAGATCTCCCTCGTTTTCGCATCCTTCGCCTTCTTCTTGGTGTTATTTTCAATTTTCTCTAGCCGACGCGCCCAATCTGCGCTCAATTTCGCATACGTCGTGGTCAAGTAATTCTCACGCTTCTCCTTCTCCCGTTGCTTGTTCTTAAAGTACTCCTGCAGCTTTGACTTGAGACTTGCGTACTTGAGCTTGTTCTCGTGGTAGATGGGTGTGTCAGACGGTTGATTGTACAGGGGCAGTTCGACCCCCGGCCCCAGTTTGCTGAGAACTTGGTGAGCCTCTTGCGCCTTTTTCCTGTTTTCCGCGTAGATAACATGAGGAACAGACCGATTCATTGACTCTGCCACAGGGGCAGGCTCTTCCAGGTCCCTCTCGGGTTGAGTGGCCGCCTCCTCCAGCTCGACCTTTTTCTTTTTCAGTTTGGCGATTTGACTTTCCGTTTTTGCTATTTCTCGGTCAAGACGCGCGAGTTGTTGCATCAAATCCTCTTTCGTGGATCGAAGTGGAGACTCATCACGCAGTGGTTCGGACGGCAGCGTAGGGCTTATCGCTTCCACTTGAGGATTGTATGCAGGGCCCTGTAATCATATATGAAGGCCACCATTTTATTTCTTTACGCCCAATTTTGATTCACCTTTTTATGGAATACTTTTAAAAATTAATGAATGAGCTTACGCTTCTAGCTCGATCGGTGTCTATTCGAAGAGGCATATGAACATCAGGTTTCGAGTCCTGCAGTCGAAACTTTTTGCAGGGAGGGCTTTCACTTAACGACGGCGGCACCATTTTCACCATCCCGCCACCTTCTCCGCCACCCCTGAATAGCCAAAAGGTCATGAGTTCAACAAATGGCACTAATGACTAATATAATTATGATTTGCACTTGTGAAGAAAAAAAATTGGAAAAATTGGTGAAATGATGCTTACCCGTATGGTCCTGGTCCCCCTTGGGATGGACGGTCAGATCTTTGCGTCATGGGCGCATTTGATGGTGGCATGCTGTACTCCGCAGGAGGAGGCTGTGGCGGCGGATGCAGTAGAGACATCCGATGAGCTCTTGGACCACCCCTCTCTTCAGCATTTCGGAACGCTGACATAGGCGTCGTTGGCACCGCGTTCATCGTTTGCTGTTGTTGCTGTTGCTGCTGAGAGTGCGAGGGCGGAGGTCCCGGCTGGTACGCGACAAACCGCGCATTTCTGTCAAGTGCTGCAGCAGCCGCCGCGGCATGTTGGTCAACCGCACTCCCCCTCGCGTACAGCGGCGACTGAGCCACAGTGTTCACTGGTGTTGACCTGGAAGGTTGTGGGTTCCCTTTGTACGAAGGACTCGCATCGATCCTATAATTTTGCATAATTTGCCCAACAACCAACCAAAAATTTTTTAGTCTTGCTTTTCTTTCTAGCTAGCTCTTTGATTGCTTGTAAGAAAAGTAAACTGGAGAAGAACACTGGCTCTCACATCATTCTACATTTGTAATGTAAACTGCTTTGCTAATTACCATCTTGCTAATTAGCGTTAAAATGGTTAAAACGAAAGAAACTGCCTTTCATTCAAGATTCTTTTTTTTTTTGGAAATTGGAAAAAATGTAAAGAGGAACGAACAAAGGAATGAAATCTCAAAAAGAACTATTCCTTGAAAATAATATTTTTTCCCTCTGACTGAAAAATTGTGTCAGCTCAAAGTGAATTTGTTTAGAGTTGATTGATTTTCGTACATGATTTCTGACCCATTCATCATATTTCAAGAGACGAAGACGTAAAGAGGTGAAGTCACTGGTTCACTTCTTCCTGCTTCTTGTCCCTGATGATGAAAAGTTTGAAGATGTCGACGACGATGCCGATGACCGGGATCTTGATGTCGTTGTGGCGTTTCGTCGACTGTCCGATTAACTTGCAAACTACTCTCTTCTATTATATTTGAATTTGTCAGTGGCTGAAGATATTGAGGAAACGAAGATGAGGCGGGCTTCCGTGACATTGAAAAATCGCTCATTTGATGAATAATCAGGAAAATGAAATGTGATTAATTTTCGAAGGAAAGGATCCAAAGACCTCCTTTCATTTCATGTCACTAATGTTGAAGGTAAACCTCTCTAATTGGTTTTTCGGGAAACAGACAAAATCGCTTGATTTCTGGTTCGTGGTTTCATTGTTTCACCATTTATATAATTGTAACGTTTCCAAAAATTAGAGAATGTAAATAACAAAGCTGAGATGGATTCAGATATTGTATTGCGGAATCTTTTTGAAGCAACTTCTTCCGCTGTATTTGATTTTAATTGATTCAATCAGATTATTTCTCACTCACTCAGCAAACTGCTATGATATTAATGAACAATTGTGAACAGTTATTTTGTGAACTTGGTCACCACAAAATGGAACTTAGCCGAAGGAGAAAAAAGAACTCGGCTCACTTTTACAAATTGAATTTAGGTTTGAAAAAAGGAGGATTTTTCACTTCCTCTCTTTTAAATATTTTCCACTTTTGAAACTTCAAAATTTTCAAGTTTTCTGTGTCTCGTTTCGAACTGGAACAGTTCCTTTTTTTGACTTTTCGAGAGGAAAGGGGAAAAAAAGTATAGCGAGAGAAAGAAATAACCTCTCTAATTCTTCGTTTCAATTTGATGATGATAATGACGATGAAAACGCTTCACATCACACAACTTGAGAAAACGCACAGGAACACACACCAAGGAGAGTTGAAAATGAACCCGTCCAACAATTTTTTTCTTCTCTCTCTCTCTCGTCTCTTTTTTCTGCCTTGCTTTGCTCTACTGATGATGATGCCCTCATACTCAGTTTTATTATTATCAAGCTTAAAAACCTACTCCTGAGCTTCTCTCTCACAACTTATATCATTTTTCTCTCCACTTCGAAGTTATAACCTCTACTACTATGAACTATGTTTGTAGTTTGTATGTGCATAAAAATGGGCCTTATAAGAATATAGTGGCTCGTTCAGTTTAGTTTCACTCCGCTACAACTCTGCTCTCGCTTTGCCTCTTCTCCACACACACTCGCTCTGACTGACTCTGACTCTAGTATTACGTGTTTTTCGTTTCTCTCGTCTGCTACTCTGTTCCTCCTTTGATAAGTTCGCTTCTCAGGTCTTAGGCAGACGACGACGTACGTACGAAGAGTAAAAATATATTCTATATTATTATTATTATTCTATTACATTATATTTTATACGTTTTTACTTAGTTTGACTGTATGTGTGTGTACGAGTGTTGTGTTTTTCTCTCTCGCTACTATGTACTCTGGCAATGGCAAAAGCTTTACTTTACTACTAGCAATGAAATGAAGCAGCTTTCATTTCGCCGTGCTTGTTCAGTTCTCAAAAGTAGTTTGCAAACTAGAAGCAACCTCCTGTTTGACTTATACTGAAATAGAGAGAAAAAGGAGCGAGGAGCAGCATCACATTCACATCAGTACGAACCTAGACTACTACATCATATCACAATCGAGCGAACATTACAACAAGCTTTTTTCTCTCCGCAGAAGCTCTCCAAAGTCTAAGACCGAACTCAGAACTGAGCGGAGGAAACAAGCAGAGAAACAGAGAGGCTCACTCAGACTCACGAGAAACTCTGAAAATTCAGAGAGAAACAGAAAAGTAGTAGCAAATAGCAGGAGAAACACACATTTACTCAAGCTTGAAGCTTGGAAAAACAGCTCGATGTTATGTTATAATGCATTATTGTAACTTTACCTATGCGTGTGGTAATATGGAATGCATGCAATTCCCACATTTACTCCATTTTACCAACTTTTAGTCATATTTTTGGAATAGACGACACGAGTGTGATGTATTGTTACGTTACTCCACCACCTAAAAGTCCTTATCTTTTCTTCTGCCTCTCCGCTTTTCCTTTCCTCCACAACAAGACGAGACACAGACGACAAAATAACCACGGGGAAAGAAATTGTTCCGAACGATTCTCTCACTCACTCACTCCTTTTCCTCATTCATGATAACATGCCTTTTCTTCAACTCTTTTCAATATTAGAATGAAAGAAAGAGGGACAGCGACGGCGGCGGAGAAATTGAAAGCAAATCATGAAGCAGGTTGAACATTTTTGCTTTTCGAAAATTGCATATGGAGCAGTCCATCAAAGAGAGAAAATATGCTCGAGAAGCGGACGGACGCGAGTATTTCGGCGGCTCGAGAAATGAAAACATCCTTGCCTTGGCGCTTTGTGCCGTTTATGTATTTAGAATGTCGTCGCTCTTATTTTCTATCATCGTTATAGTCATGGTTTCAGTTTCAACTTTTGTCTCATATCTTCATGTAAAAACAGTTTGTAGAGGCGGTGGTAGATGTGTATAGAATATTTGTATTTGGTACATATGTACACAAATGTTTTTAGCGTTAGTACCGTTAACCGTTCATTCCGTCTCTCTGCTTCCGCTTGATTCACCAAAGTTCACTTTTCTTTACTTTAATACTGCTTTATTGCAATCGCAGTAGTAACGTAATACGAAACGGAGCTGAGTCAGTGACTATATTGTATATTGCAATCGCACGCTCAAATCCTATCATCTTTTTCTTTTCTTTCGCCTTCCTTGTCTTCTGATATTGTTGCGCAAAAAGAGGAGTCCGCATCGACGAAATGTGAGAAGCGAAAAGCCTACCTTATGGAATGGAAGCTCCTTCTAGCACCACCAGAAGGCTAGTTTCTTTCACAAGTCACAATCAAAAGGCTTAACTTACGAGCGAGTCCAGAAAATTTCAGTTTTGCGAGCAAAATATTCTCCTCAACGCAAGTCATCTTTGCTGTTAAGATGTTAGATGCTGAAGGAAACGGGTAAAAAAGTGACGTTCCAATGACGACCGTGTCGTCTTCTCTCCTCCTCCACATCCTCCATCCATCCATCTAACGAATCATAATTTTCCCATTGTGATCACCATGATCGTAATAATAATAGCGGAGGAGCTGCAATAATGATTTGGCTATGTTGTTATGTGTGTCAGAACGAGCCAGCAGCATTCACCACTTCGTTGCCAGTTTCTTCTTGATTCTTCTTTTTTTGCAATTTTAGCTCATGCCTGTAGTAATTTGAAAAAGTAATAATAGTAAAAAGCCTTTTACACGGTTTCACCAGCACCACACCACCATCAATTCCTCTCTTTCAAATTTAATCTCTCGAAAAGTCATAATTCTCGAATTCATCATCGTCACCACACATCATTCATTTCACCTTTTTGCAAATCCGCATAAAAATATCGCTTTATTACCATATCGCCATGTCATGACTATAAAATCCAGAGGAAACGATGAAAATCTTGAATCTCACTCTACTCATGATGATGATGTAAAAACGAAAAATAATCTTTTATGATTTTGTATGCCTCCTTTTTCTCATTCGTACATCGCATTTGGCGTTCTGTGAAGCGAAGACACACTTTCGCGGGCCCTCCCAATGCTCAGGTTTTCTTTTCTGGTAATAAACCCTCAGCACTGCAATTAATGACGACTGTAGTAATAATGTACATACGCATGTCCTCGTTATGAAAGGCAATTTCGGAATGTTGTGTATCAATGTTAAAAGTATTGATTTTTGACAAAAGCGCGCCCGTTATGCTGTAGTTGTTGATGGGGATGGACGTTACGATACTTCATGTGATGTTATGATGTGCATGAGTAACCAGGTAAAAAGGCTAAAAGCTGTCAGCGTTGACGGCTCAATTGTGTCATCGAAGCAATGAAGAAATATTTCCCGTCTTCATTCACAACCTTCTTTATGATGGTATGGTCGTTAAAATGCAATATAATTTTGCAACGTGTCCGCTTTCTTTCTACTGTGCAAAATAGTGACGCCTCCACGGGTACACGACGATATGAATATTGAGAATTGTTAAATGCTTATAACTTAAGACTTTAATAATGGACGTGCATCAAAATTTGAAGAGATCAAACGGAAATGTTTGTACTGAGTGAGCTGAAATCACCGCGGTGGTTTCTCTTTCGAACGCAACAGCACAGCGCGTGAGGAGGAGGTAATTTGACATGGAAGTATGAAAAAGGGGCAAAATATTTTATGAACCTGTTAAAAGGAAAGTGTCAGTGAAAAACACAGTAGGAAGCCTTTTAAGGTGGAGGAAGGAAGAAATTGACGATCGCAAGATTTTTAAGGGGCTTTTCCTTGGGGTGTAACAAAACAGGGGAAAATATCTTTACGGAGCAAAAAGTGGAGAAATGGGAAAGGCTGAAAGGATATTCATAAATACTCGTGACTCGTGTTTAACAACATGGAAAAAATGTTAAACGATGTCATGTTCATGGATACACATACAATCTTTGACTGTCAGCTTTCATTACTATAGTACAAATAAATGGTATTTTTACCTTTTACTGGCAGGCCTACTCTGGGTCACGAAAGATAAAATGAAGCGGTGGTGAAACTTACATGGAAAAATATTAATCACCGAATGAACCATTTGCCATTTTCCCCTACTGCCTTAACTTTATGAATGGCGACGTTGTTATTATGCTACGAACTTGTGATGCGATGACGATAATGATTAGTTACTTAGTACATGCGATCACGTTTGCAATTATGGAATGAATTAATCGATTGATTAAACACAGTTTCAGTTTCGCAACGCAGCTTGCATGGTAACACGTTCCAACTTGCAGCTTTATAAAGCAGGCCTTTTATTTATTTTATGCATCTACAGAAATGAATCTCTACATTCCTCCGACCAGTCTCACAGTAACTTCATCATTTTTATCTTAACTTGACTCACATCAGAAGAGTCAGTGATCATCATCATCATCTTTCGTTATCATGAGAAAAGCAGAGCAGACACAAACAGAAAAATATCGTTTTCTACCTAGTGGCCGTGATATCAGAAAATCCATCATGATCACTTCGTTCTCGTCGTGAGCCTCAAATTGAGGGAGAGAAAGAAAAAATGAGTTGCATGAAGAAGATGACGATGAGAGATACATTCGTTTCTGCTGATATTTTAGAACGCTGTTAGCGATATCGCCAAAGTTGCGCTTGCGATGCGGACACAACACAGACGAAGAAAAAAGTAATCTCATGTATCATCAACATCGTAACATTATTTGTTGTATCGTTTCGTATCCTATCGTATCGTGGCCGTCAGAGTCGCAGTCCTGACTTTTTTTTGCATTTTACAAGTTTCATATTATACAATTATAAAAATATTACGTTATGTGTTATATACATATGTACATATATAAATCAAAAGTACATTTTTTCTCGTTGTGTTCATTTCATTGTGGATTATTGTCATTACATAAAATACATAAACATCATAACGACCATTCTATGATTTTGAATTGAAACACCACACGGCAGACAGAAGAGCGAGTGCATGCAGACATTTTTGAGTACAGGTGCAAGCAGTCATTAAAGGACTTGCATCTTGACTAGGAAAAGGTAAAGGTGGATTTTTTATCTCTGAAAAAATGAAGGATAAAAAGGCTGCGCGAAAAATGAAGAAAATAAGGTTTTACTAACAGCGAGTTACCAATGTTATGTTTGTGAATAGACAGAGAACCCGGCCAGGGCTATTTATTACAATTTGCCGTAATAAAAGAAGAGTGAGTTTTTGTAGGAGCTAACTAAAAACTGCAGAAGGCGAAAAAAGAACTGAACAGACAACATGAACAGCCTTACTCTTGTACTTGATCCTCAACAATCATCATGATCACCAGCAACATGTTTTGCTGAGAAAGAAATGAAATGAAAGGGTTGCGTTACGTTATTTTATACGAAACGAACCATGATGAGATGATGGTTGTAGGTTATGCTGGTGATGTGATGTTAGATGATCATCCTGTCCTGATACCATAAAACATGCATAACATGATATTGTGCATTATTACTATCAAACTTTAACTCAACCTACCTATCCATTGCTCATTTTTATTGCCTCTCTTTTCATCAAAAAAACGAGGCTAAGTTACATGTATGAGAATAAAGTGAAATATATTTTTAGACTCACTCCAACTCCAAACTATTTAGGTATGCACAGAGAAGAAATCAAGAACGCATTTCATTTATTGTTAGTGTAATCATTTATTTATTTATTTACTTATTATGCATTAGTGGCTGACAAGTTCCTTTGAACCACATTACATTTTTATGCGTGTATATCACATTTTTTCTTCATGCATTTCCACTAAATGAAATTTATGTCATGTCATATTTATAATTTTCCGTCGTCCTTTTCCCCTTCCCCTTTACCTATTCACTTATAAGCCAGTATCAAGCTCCGAAGACAAGACCAAGACCCATTTTTCGAGCCGACCTTATTGAATGAACCTCATGAAGAGTGGGTTCATCGATTTTAGGCATTCTACACGTACATACCTACATGAAAAAGTGCTGTATAACTCCATAATTATCTGACTGTTGATCATTGAAAATATAATTAATCAACAGAACATAGTGTGTGTAGGTACCCCCTGTAGTCTAGCCGTTGTAAAAAGAGCTCACTCAAAATATGTAATTTCAACTTGACTTCGCCTTTGTTAGCAAACTATAAAAATCTGTTCCGTTTTCTTGCAAATAATCGCCGGCTGCTATTAAATACCTGTGTGTGTGTGCGACTGTGACGTTCAGGTTGCATAAAAGGCTGCTATAAAAATTAAGTATGACAAATTGTAAGGTACCGAACATGAGACACAGACGGAGACTGACTGTGAGACTTGACTGACTGAAGCAAAACAAGTGACTTTTTATGGCTATCATATCTTGATTCTTAAAGTGGCAATATTTGGTAAGGTGTATGCAGATATTACACAAGCGAAGCCGTTTTAAAATAAATAATAATCGTCTTACCAACGTCCTCGTCATCATCATCAACACTGTTCCTCTCTGCTAATGTAGATGTGCCAATAGAATAGAATGACACGCTAAATACTGTAACAATCCCATCCATTAAGTGTTACATACATACATTGTAGCTTTTATTACTTTGCTGCCTGCACACGAAAACAGAGTGAGAGGAGGAAGGGAAAGGGAAAAAATCCTTCGACTCTTCCACTACCCAATAATTATTATTGCAGTATTGAACTTCACCTTAATTTCATTTCTCTCCTCTCCTCTTTCATTTTTACTATAAAAAATGAAGCCTTCCTAATAAACTCCTGAGTGAACTGAAGAAGCTTCTGTTATTGTATTGCTCCGGTGGACGGAATGGAGGAGCGTTAAAAACATAAACCCGAGTCGAGTGGAATGGCATCAATGCCATACTTTGTAGTCACATTACATTTTTTTTTAAATGTATCACACACACAACAGAAACAGACATGTTCATTCTTTCCTTACTTTACTTACTCGGTACGAGTCAGGTATGCCATAAATTTGATAAGAAGGTTACATTATGCATGTCTTCATTACGACGAGGACAATGACGATCATGATGATTTGATGATGCAGGTGAGTACATAGCATAGCTCACAACTCACACCAGCATCATCATCGTCATCATCATCAACATCCACAAAAACCATGATTTTTTTCTTCTTTCAAGTGAAGTCAAAAACTTGCATTATTTCCATTTGCTGCATATAATAATAATATTCCGATTGCAGTGTTCAGTTTTCAGTAGCAGTCAACGCCAGCGATATTACAGCATTGCATATTATGCATATACAAACTGAAAATATTCCTCTTCTTTTTTTCTTTCTCTTTCTTTATTCTCGTCGGTAGCTGTAGCAGCAGAAGTTGAAGCAGCAGCAGCAGCGTTGTCGTCGTCATCCACTTATCTGCTGAACTGAACCCATAGCCAGAAAAAGCAAAAGGAAAATGCACGCTAAGGAAGACTTGTTTCTCGACCAAGACGGAACAACGAACTAAACTAACCATCATTGTTCGTACAATGCTGGATGAAAAGGTAGAGAGAAGCCTGGCAAGAAGCAATAATGAAATATAAAAAAGAAAAAGGCATCATCACATCACCACCGCCACTCTCTCATTCAACATGTAGCAAGAGAGAAAAATAAGCTGAGAAAATAAATCATTTTAAAAGTTTGGCGATATGCTGTACGGCCTTGTAAGTTAATTAGTAAGATTTATAAAACTAATCATCAATCAGTTTCACTTCAAACATAATCTACACGAAAATATTGTACAATGTTTTTTTCGCAAAATAAAAACCGCATTGAAATTCGTGCAGTAAATTTCTGAGAGAAAAAAGACTGGATGCGGACAGGCGGGACTAACTGAGGGATCGTAGTATAATATAATACTGTGTGTGTATGTAATGTAAGAGTATGTCTAAACGCACAGCATATAACAAGTACATAGTTTTAGATGGCTTGCCTTGCCTCATACTTCTATTTCCATGATATTCTATTATTCTTCTTATTATTATTAAGTAAAGCATAATGCAATATTCAGTGGACGTGAATATAGTGTAATGCACTAAAAACAGAAACGCCACGCCATCGCATCGCCATTCTTATTTGGTGTACGTACGTGTGTGTGTGCCACGTTAAAAAACTTGAAAATGCACTCCTCCACAGCAGCAGCGGCAGCCTAATCCTAAGCCACGTTATCGTTATAAACGCGTTATACTTTTTAAGCGGCATGGCAGCGAGATTGTTGAAGTTGAGTTGAATTAAGAGTGGAGAGGGAAAAGGACGGACGCGACGGGAAGAAGTTGCGAGGACGGAGGACGACGCAATATTGAAACATGTACTGTGCCATGATCATCATGACGATGACGATGTGAGGTGTGAAGTTATGCATGTGATTTCTGAACGGAGCAGAAATAGTATAATATTTAAAGGAAAAAAGAGATGTGAAGTAATGTATGCATTATTAGGTTAGTCAAGTTTTTTCTTCAAAAAGAGAATTTTCTCCTGAGCTGCATTACTTAACTTAGCTAACCTGCGTTACTCGACTTTCTGCATGTCAGGCATGTCGATGACGATGACACGACAATTTTTACTATATAGTAATATCTGCAGTCAGGAGCATCAAATCGTTGTGATGCGCTCCTGTCGTCCGTTAATTTTCAATTGAATTGACAGACTTTGGTCTCGAACATTGTTATTGCATTAGCATATATGAACGTAGTCGGAGATTTCCTTGTTACAAGAGAAAAGAGTTACATTGTTACATAGTTGTAGAGAGGCATAGCATACGGTTTTGGGAGATTCTATGAAATGTAATAAAATAGATTTGGATTTTTCTGCCTAAAAATGGCAATCGCCAAGAGTGAAAACTTTGCAGTAATGAAGGGTGAAAAAGGGAAGAGGAGAAACTTTTATTTTATTCTATGGATGGATGTATTTAGTATAGAGATTTTGTATGTTGTGCCAGACAGGATCTGACTTTTGATCGACACTGGAGGAACATGAAAAGGGTTTCGCTTTTGGCTTTTACCTATTTTGCCTCTATCTCTCTCTGTCTTGTATGGTGTTTGATTCTGCATTCTGAAAGTACTGTAACGTTTGGAAAGGGAATCCTTAGGAAAAAATAGAAACTGTTTTGGAAATATGTAAATGCCCTCTTTTCCAGTTTGTTTTTATAATGTTTGGTTTGAAGTTGATGTCTTTGATATTTTGCAAAGCATAAAGACAAGGGAATTTAATGACGTTGTTTTGTTTCGCAACATAACACAGTGGGAAAATATCATTTTGATTGGTTGCGAGAAAATGAACCGTCTTCCTGGTTTGCTACATAATACACAAAGTCCCTTACAGTTACAGATGACAATGCGGCATCAGTTTGCATTATTTTGTGAAATTTGGGTGCAAGTTTTGAAAGAGTGAGGAGAAAGTTTGCTTTGAGCTGAATGAAGAGTAACCAAAGGATCGGCACCGAATTATTTGGAAAATAGATGGAATGTCGAGAAAAAAGGATTCCATTCGTTTGAAGAGAATTATAATGCATTATGGAGTAGTATTTATAGATAAATGTTTGCATTCCTCACATTTGGGTGATACATACTTTAACCTATTTATTTATTGGAGTTTCGGCTGCATGAGTGAATATCAACAAGCTGTGTTTAATTATTCGTGTGTTTATTATTACACAATAGACATTGAAAAGGAAGAAGTTTTTGTGAAAAGGAACGCCGGACGCAAAAGACGCGAAAATTCTCCTTCTTTATAAAGCCATCTCTCTGGTGCATGGACTTGTATTTATGTAGTAGCAAGCAATGAAACTCATAATCCTTTTTGATGTTTCCAAAATTTCTTCCTTTATTACTCTACTGAGACAAATGATGCATGATCGAATGCTGCGAATCTGACAATTTTACTGCCACCCGTGACAAAATATTAGTTTTTCTTTTCCTTGGCACGAACATTTCTCTTCTTCTTCTTCTTTAGATTAGTTTCCATTTTAGTTGAGTAAATTACATTTTAACGTTTATCTGGCTTCAAGCATGCCAATGCCATTCAAGCTATACATTTGTGAAATTCTTATTATTCTTGATAATTTTGGCAAAAAGCTCTCTTATAGAAGGAGCATTCACACCGTCTCGTAGCAATGTGGCAGCAGGCAGAAACGGAAAGCTGGGAGAAAACGACCAGTTTTTGAATAGGAGGCCAAGAAAATATTAGACTCGAATTTAACAATGCCATTTGCTACATTTTCTACCGTTATCGTTAGCTTATGGTTAGAAAAGTTATAAACGTTATAATAAAAGAGTTTTCATTGAAAACAGGAAGAGTTCAGTCTCCTTCCTTGCCTGCCTGCCTGGCTACGAGAGAAGTTGGGAAAAGTTAAAGCTGTGAACTGAATAACTGAAGCTGAAGCTTTTTCTGAGTTAGTAAAGTGTAGAAGAGAAAAAGTGTGTAGAAAACCAGGTTAACTAGGCATTGCATTAGTGTACACAAAATGTACATGCTAATGTCTGATTCATTCTGTTTGTATAGCTGTAGCTCACTCACACGCTACACGCTCTCTCTCACACACACTCGCATCGCACACACAACAGAACTCCACTGAACGGAGGAGTGAGAGAAAAAAGTGCAAATAAAATAGACACACGACGATCAATATTAGACTACCGATGAGGTTGCTGTTATATGTTGCCTTGTTTGCCGTTGTGATGATGGTCGCCCGGTGATGGTGATAGTATCGTCGTGCTTTAATGTTGTTTATATGGACACACATGCGAAAGTTTAATATAACGCTCACTCACACTCACTCCATACTACGAAAATAATAAAGTCGGAAATGGCTCAGGCCCAAGCCCTCTGCTTCTTTCCTCTTTCTCCAAGTCGGTGGTGTGTCCCCTGCTGGAAAAAAAGATGGAAACAGGTAGCATATTAGACTGCACTAATAATAGAAATCCAAGAACCTTTGCTTTTCCTTTTTTCTCCATCTTGTCATCGAATCAATCTCCTTTCTCTCTCTTCCCGTCTCTTCATTTCTTTCTCTTTCTTCTTCTCTTATTGCAAACACACGATTTTCCAGTTCTAGTAGTTCTTTTAAAGTGTAATCACATTACTTTGATACTTCCTACGATTCGAGCAGCCAGCATGCCAGCCAGCGAAATGCAATATGTACATGTAGATCTCATCTCATCTCAAGCAGCAGACTCAAGGAGGATGGAGGAAGAAAAAAATTCATAAGCTGCTCTTTTTCCCCGGCTAACAATAAATAAATATGTTTGTTGTTATGAATATTAAAGAAAGTTGAGCGACTCTTGAAAAAAATGGATGTGATGATGATGATGAAAATGTTTTTCTGCTTTATTACCAGGAGATAAATATGGCACAAGAGGAATCAAAGTACATACATCAAAATCCTCTTTTTGTTATTCCAAATCACGTTTACCTACTTCCAGGTTTACGCGTGATCAACATGATACTTTCCTTGTGTTCTCTTATGAGGCTTTTGCTCTGGCTCTGGGGAGCAGAACATAAGTAGAGTAAAGTAGTCTGTTATGGTTTCGTTTTTTTTTTGGTACTCGAAAAAAATGTAATGTGGAGCGTCTTAGGAAAATTGGGAATAAGGAGGAGATGAAGAAGAAAAGGAGAGAAAATAAGCATTTCCCGATTTCCCGCTGAATGGAATTCAATCATGTTCTGACGAAATAAAACACATCGGAAGGAGTAGTGAACTGAAGCATTCCTCATTTTAGCACGTTTCTCATTTATCACCATGATTCCTTCCCACTGACTGTAATCTCGAATAAATTTACAGTGGGTCGCTATAGGTAGTTTTCCAATCCTGGTTCCCACTCCCTTCGCATATTTTGATAATCATGGATGAAGGAGCAGAGTTTAGTTTTTATTTTGTTCCTTCTTCATTTGCATTGTCTTTTTTCCTTTTGTTCTCTTCCTCGGAGAGGCTCGCTCAGTAACGAACGAATGAACGAGCGAGCAAAATAGAATAACAAATACAAATTGATTCCAACTGGATTGAAAAAAAGTTTACTGCCTACCTTTTCAAAAATTTACCTTTCATCAGAAGTGTTTATTTCAGGAAGGTTTGTCCTTTCTAATATTATCATATCAGATCAGATCATATCCCCGTTTTGTTCTATGAAAACTTGACACGGACGACCATTGACATAGGTAATTATTTGAGCCATAATAATCGTCTGTTGCTGTTTAAATTAGTAGTACGTACGTGTATGTGAGGACGAGACGAGACAGGGTGAGGTGATGAAGATGGGGTGACGGGTGACTGACTCACTCACTTCTATCGTGCATGCGATACCGTCTGATAGGACGCGATAATCGCTAAACATGGAAAGAATTATGAGCGGACCATTTTTTCAGCACGTTTTCATTATATTGGTTCGTTTCAGAGCACATCAGAAAGTTATTAGATTGAATACAAGACGAGTCAAAGTGGCAGGCAATTTGGGTGAAATTATGAAAGTGAGCTTCTGATAAGAAAAGCTCGCTTGCTCAAGTGGACTTGTGTTTATGGATTAGTAGTGTTCGCTTGTGTTGCATTATTAACATGAAGCTTCGTTTCGATAGATAAATTTTATTCCAATTTTATTTTATTTTCATTCCACTTTCAATAATTTCCAACATTTGGCTTATCGCAGACGGATAGATTGATGCCTGTCTAATCGTTATTTTACATACATTATGGGTCAAGCAAGTTACAAAGCCTCGACTAGAAGTAGATAAAAAAATTATTTAATTAGATTCTCCACAGATTTCACAGAAATTCCAAATACAAAAGCGAGGATTATGAATAATAGACTCAGAATTTTGACGACAAAACAACATGCCATTCTTACTCTCCATAATGTGATCATCGCTAAATAAAACCTCTATTTATAAATGTCACATTTATCCATTTCACCGTAAAATGTCTCATCATATTTCATTGAGTCAAAGTGAGTTTCAGTCTTACTCAAGGATAAAAGGTACATACATAAGTACATTACAGTGCAGTGGTGTCTTGTTCACAACATAATATCGTCTCATTCATTCATTAAAAATTATCTATTATTATTTTTATTATTATTATTATTATTTTGACACTACAAATCGCCCGTATTGCAGTACTGTGTACTTATTCCGTTGACCTTGTAATGTTGAAGTAAAAACAATAACCTATAAACTAAAATCGTAAAAATTGCTGCAAAGGTCGTTACGGTTTAGAGTGTTGTGTTGCGAAGAAATGTAATTATTTTACGGGAGGGATGGTTGAGTGAGGCAAGGTAAAGGTCATTCTACCCTATCCCGTCGTCGCATTACACTGCCTTCTCAACTAACGAACGGCGAAGAAAAACAAAGTTGGGTAATAAAAAGTAATGCTAGAAGAATCTATTGCAGTGTCACTGTCTCAACGAATTGTTTTGGAGAATAATAATAATAATAATTGTTATGTAACTGGGTAAGTGGTTGGTTTTAAAGGGATAAAAATATGCCTGTAACATAATGCATCGTGCATCATGTTTTTTTCTTTCCTTCGATGGAACACCACATCGCGAGACTTATCTGTACGTACCTATACATAGGATGTGCGAAAAAGTTAAGCCCATAAATGAAAGTATTTTTTTTAGCCCAACTTTGGCCAGCCCCACAGCTCAGCATTGGCCTTTTGTTGTTACGCAAGCAATCAATGCCGTTGTGTAACTAACATCATTTGGGAGTGACAAATTAGTAATAAAATATCTATGCAGCGGTAATTACTTCCGAGCGCTCACTGACACCTCAGTCTGTCAAGTCAGCAAACTACTATGCTAGGTTAACGCCTGCAAAGTGTTGCGTCCCATATTACCTAACTAATACGGACGAAAAATGTAATATGATGATAGACACATGTTTAAAAACAATGTGTTCTTGGTAACGTTACTCATAAATATTGATACAAAAGAGTGCACCATTTTATTGTCTTTTGGTGCACGAAAAAATGCACTCATTCATTCATTCCACTTGCTCATTCATTGAAAGGAAAATTATGAAGGACACTCCTCTTTTCTTCAGCATATTTTTTTATTTTTTTACATACTCGCTATGAAACTCATCCATCATCAAACTAATTCATTAGTAACTCCCATAATGTTATTATTATTTTTGTTGCAAAATAATGTAAATACGGCAATGAATGATATGATAAGCCCATTTTGCTTCTTTTGAGAGAAAAAGTCTGCATTCCATTTCATTCCAACAAAAATGTTACATGCCAATGTATTTTTACTATACACTCGCTCGCAAGTCTCAAGTGAAAAGTGCCGTTTTCGTTTGCTATTTCTGTTCCACTTACACAAGCTCAGCATAACATCAACACGAAAGAATGAAAGAAAGAAGCAAAAGCAAGAACCAGCGTTTTTCGTCTTCTTTTTTTGCGAATCGAAAAAGCAACGGCGAAGCTTTTTAGATGAATGCATTCCATTAAATGTTGCTTTCAAGAGAAACCAGCGCTGCCTGGTCTCCTCTTTGCTTCGTTTTCATTTCTCCTTCCTTTACTTTACTTACATGAGAGAAACACACGGCCCAAAGTTCCTTTATTCTTTCCCTACTCCGCTCAACTCGACCTCGTCTTCTTGAGCAGTTTGTCTCGCTTATTTAACTATGTTTTAGCTTTTAACTGTTTTATACTCCGATGCAGGCATTCATGCAGAATACTTCGAACAGTAGAGCTCTGCTTTACTTTACATTTTCTTCATTCAAAACGATTCAACTCTACAACAGACTTGTTTTCTAAAGTGGAGAAGATCGCCTTCTCTTAAAGCACGTACCTCTAAATTAGACAAAAGCCATCATCTATCTTAACTTGATTCGTTTAAGAAAAGGGAGCCTCTTCTCATTCAGTTGGCTTGGGTGTGTTCTCTTCTCTTTCTTCTTTCTCGAGTACTAATTTTTTCTGAGTCACCCTCTTCATAATTTCCTTCTCGCTCCTGCTCCTGCTACTACTACATACTACTACTTAAGTCTACAGCAATTATTTTACTGCGTCTGATTTACTTCGAGGAAAAGAAAAAGGAGCTGCTTGCCTTGCTCTTGCTGATAGCCTAGAAAGAAAAGGAAAGAAAAAAGACGAGGTTGAAAGTAAACTAACCGAAGATTTATAGAAACTTTTTGTGGGTCTCTTCATCAACCAGCTTTCTAGGATATAGGAGAGAGCTACCTATAGATTTAAGATACTTTTGTGGCCGGCGCACTTGTCATGTCGTGAAGTTAGTCCTTTACTTTACTACTTTACACTTGCTCTCGTCCCAACTCTAACATAACATTTTGCAGTTCGCTGACTGACTTAAAAAGTGCAGAGAATGCTTTTTCATGGTATGCGCGAGAAGATGCGAATGTGATGCGATGAGATGTTATGTTGTTATATTATGCGATGCGATGTGACCGACCCACGGACAAGTAAAAATGCTGACAATGACATTATGCAAAGTTTGTAGACTCGGCTGGTTTTACGCAGTAGAAGAGTGAAAAATGAAAGAGAAGCGATGATGATTACCTAGTACCTAGTAACCAATTATTACTTAGGTGCGAAATACACACACACATTCAGTCTACTTTGTTATTAAGAGACTCATCTCTGCTTGTCAGTGTCTCTCTCAGCCTCTGTCTCCGTGTTTGAATAGCTGCAAGCTACTAATGCATAATAATTGATTTTTCGTATAAAAAACTCGGAGCTAAAAACTTCTTAATGTCTTACTAACTACTCAGAGAACAGAAGTAAGTGCAAAAAATAGCAGAATGGTTAAGTCATGATTTTTGAAACCGTCTTGTCATAGAATGTGTTTTATTGCTATTACTTAGTACATTTTAACTAGTAACAAATACGTTACTACTCTGTTATTGGAATACTTGCATCATCATCATGCATATGCTTGTAGGTAGACAATGGACTCGACGAATTTGACAGTTAGGTACATCACATTCGCATTACGTTCCAGAACCTCATCTAAATATTATTATTATTCTGCATTAAGATTGACCAAAATTGGTTGTACGAAATTTCCGCGCACCAAGTTTCTGTATTGATATTTGCGCACAACAAAATATCCGCAAATTAGGACTACCCACCTCTGTGGTTGTATGCACTATGTGATGAACAATGTGCATTTTTGTTTGGCAATTGATTTTTATTTTAATGAGATCAATTTATACAAGGTCAATTTATTATTGTTGTCCGGTCAATTTGCTAGATAAATAATTACTAATCGTAAGTGATTTATATGAAAATAAATAAAATTGTGTTAGATAAGTTGTTGTGTGCAAATTTCAGTGCGGAAACATCGTGTGCAAAAAAATGTGCGGAAATTTTGCGTTGCCACCAAAATTGTAATTCTTTTATTAATCGCCAAGCGAAAAATTCCACCCCGCCCTTAAAGAAACACAAAAAAATCCCTATACAAACGCTCTCAACCTCCAAAAGTATCCAATCAACCTACTACCAAGGCGAAAAACGAAAAATAAACTCTCTCAAACTTGACCATGTCAACATTTAATCACTACGGATTCGATTCTTCAACCTATTCATCATGATGACGTACTGACTGTGGCATCTACACTTCCTTAACATCAATACAATCTACTAATCACCAAGGATTTACCATCCATTGTCATATATCATTTTTGAAAACTAGAGCCTGCGTATATCTGAAATACTGACTCTCTGTATCAATTAAATATTCCCTTTTACTTTCTTATTAGAAACAATAAAGTAACAATATATTTTATACCTACTATGATTTTATTAATTGTATACCAATACTCAGAAACTGTAGCCTGAACCTTTACTTGATGATAACCAACTCTATTGGTCTATATTAATAATTGATAATTCCATTCTACTTTTAGTTATATTTTCTTCTTCGTGTCTATGTAAATCAATGCTTAACTAAGGTCTTGGATATAATGCCAGATTTCTCTGGTTTTTGTTCACGATAAAGAATAATAGTTAGTGTGTGATTCATTCTGCCTCTACCCAAAAGAAAGGACGTGACTCATTGACGGCGTGATAAAAGAGATGAAGATGATGACGACCTGTGCTCTCCATTCTCATTTTTCGAGAGTTGACCTTCGTCAAGTTATGATGATGATGATGATGATGACGGTGATGATAAAGCCGAAAATGTTTTGGAGAATGATAGCGACATGAAAATTGAGAACATAAGAGAGTACAAAATGCAGGAGGAGGAAAAAAGTCAAAATGCTGAGGAATGAATTACTCTTGTGTTGTGCGTCGTGCTGCTGCTGGCGCTCCGCTCAAGGTCCATTTTCCCAAAGAGTAAAAATATTACATATATTGTATGTTGTATGTAGTCAATGTAGTGTGTAAGTAGTCACATGAATGAATATGCATTTTTTGGGAAATGGCAGCTTTTTGTTTGGGCATTAACCACTGAATTGATTGCGAGTGAGCAGGAGCTGGCAAAGAGTGGAGAGTTAAGTATGTAATAATGGAATTCATTGTTAACCAGAAGTCATCGTACTTAGGCAAATACGCAGAACCACTTAAAGTCAGCCTGTGTGTACGGTCCACTTGAAAAATCTTGCTAATCCGTAATCCGACCATTTTTTGGGGGCAGCGAGAACTTTTTTGACTTTAGACTGCGAAAAGGGAAAGAACGCATACAAGAGTATTTTGCTGTTTTCGAGTTATTTGTATGTTGATGTGTGTACTTAAATGGGATTGTGGGCTTTCCTCCGTATAACGTTTTCATTGGAACGACGAAAGTAAATCCAGTTTTATTTGAATGCGATTCAGTCAGTTATCGAAACGACGAGTGCAGCGCCTCGAGCTACGACTGTACACCACACACTTTTTGGACTCGACTCTCTAAAAGTGGATATCATGGTCCACATTCCAAGTATAGGGCCGCATCTTATTATTCTTTTGAGCGAGAAAAAGAGAAAAGTAAAATGAAATGAAACTGTGCTACGACTTTTTTTTTACAATTTCGCTCAGTGCCTTGACTTTGACTTGCTACCTGAAAAGGAATGAACTCCATATCTTCACAAGTGAAGAAGCACAAAGAAAGTTTAACTTGTGTAACTTCGATCTTTCTTTCCTCTTCTTCCACCATGCTATAGAACTCAAAGGCTGTCTTTTTGTCCTCCAATGCAACCTTCATTTGTTTCTTTTTCTTTCCCTAAACTTCGTCTTCGTCGTCTATCTCTCTCTCTCTCTCTGACCTTTTTCTTTACTCTGGAGCGATTGTGTACATACGTCACAATAATTTAATTAAGCTTCTCCTATTTCTTATTAGACAGCGTTTCTTTCAGTACACGTCCACACTGTAGTAGTCCACGTCCGACTCGTTCTTTCGTAGTTTGTATTTTGTTACTTGCTTCTTGACTGACACACTGCTGTGTAATTTTGTCCAATTTCTGCAAAATAGGAACAGACGACAACGAACAAAACAAACATTTTGTGGCGGATACAACATGCTTTATCATTATCAACATCATTCCATTTCCATATCAAAACTAATTTTGTCTGCTGCTGCTCTGCAACGAGCACTGAACCTTTTTAATATCATTATTCAAATCGTTTCATTTTATTTCTGCATTCATACACAAATAGATGCACGCAGACAACAAATAATAGTAAATAATATTAATTTGATGAACTTGTGATCGCTTACTACGATCTCGGTTCCGTTACTATTTTAGTCAGTTATTTTTGTATCAGCACGCACTCTAACGATCTCTTACAGTCTGATAAAAAATAAAATACGTCCACGTCCGCCAGTCATTGCCCAACTCCACGAAATAGACTCAACCAAAATCTGCATATTATTTTTTTAAACATTATTTCTTGAAGATTTAAAGAGACGATTTAAAGCGACGGCGAGATGAGATTGACAAGAAAAGAAATACGTGTGCAAAAATATGCTTTGGTTAGGGACGGACGGAAATAAACAAGAGAGTGTGTAGTAAACCATTGCACACTAGAGTAATCATTTATGCCAAAAAGTGCATTATATTTTTTATCAAGCTTGTAGCCAGGAATGTCCTTTCCGCTGTTTGCATAATTGTACCAGATTTTTAAAATAAAAAATGTGATCTTCTTCCTACTAACAATTCCACAATTTGGACACAAACAGCATTAGCATTGTACTCAAAACCAGCTATGCAATTCAGAGGTTTATTTTCTCTCTCATCTTTCGCAACAATGCCACGGAAAATTTGTAAATGCATTACATTACTAGGTAGAATTGTACAATATGTAATGTAATAAACTGAAAACGTGTATAATTTTTTCTGTGTCATAGCCAAAAAAAGAGAAACGAAAGCACATCAGTAGTGACATTATCAACAAGGATGATGATGACGATCATGATCATGGTTTGGCATGCGGGGCACGTCAACCAACAAAACTCTGTTTCCCACCTACCTTCACATTCACAAATTTCCCATATTTTCAGCAAAAGCAAAAGCAAATGAAAAATACAACGAACTTGTCTTATGTCTGTATTTATTTAGTCGTTTTGTTTTGTAAGTACATTTTTTTGCGATGGGAACGGCATTGACAAAAAAAAAGTTTTTTTCAGATTACGCACTCTGCTCTGTAATCATCATAACAATAATGCATGTAATGAGCCAAGGCGAAGTTCTTCTTTCTTTCGAAATAAATGCATGCAAAATAGTGTCATATTCCTTCCTTCCCTTGCCAGTCCTGTCATTCTCTCGTCATTTTGTCTCGATACTACTTTAATCACTCGCAGAACTCAACTGAAGTGAACCGAGGACTCCCACAATTCTAGCAGAAACTTTTTTCTCATGCTAGTGTATTTCCATCGATCCAATCCATAGCACCACCACCGACCGTACAAAGGAAAGAAAGTCGATTTTTCGTTTGCTCTTTAATGTTCAAAAATGTGCAGTCAGCCAGGCAGACATTTTAACTTGGAAGAAAAAGAAAGGAAGAAAAGACACGCACTACAACTTACAACCATTTTATGATAATAGTAAAGTTGCTTGCTACAGCTTCGTCTGTATATTTTTGTTTGAATGGAATGCAGTGCGTTTTTTAAACTTCGGAATGGCAAAAAAAGACGAAAATTATGTACAATATTGCTACTATTTGCTGCTACTGTAGTTTACGTACTTTGTACAGAGTTGGTGGAAGTTGTTGAAAAAAGAAGGCAGGAAGTCCTCCTCCTATCGTCAGCACCACCATGAGCACCAGCTTTAAAACATAAACGAAAGGCAGGCTCGTAATAATAATTATATGAAAAGAGAGGGAGAGAAGTGAAGAGATGCATAAAAATGGATGTACACGCTGGTGTAAAAAGCAAGGCAAAGGCGAAATTGTACATTATACAATATAATCATAATATAAAAAGACTCACACAAATAATCAGAGAATCAACTGAACTGAGTCAGAAAAAAAAATCTCGCAACCAGAAAATACAGGCTTCATTGCATTGCCTTTGCTTGGACTCCCGTCATTGCATTTGAAAATCAGAATGAGAATCAACCCAACACAATTCTTCCATCCACATCCACCACGAAAAACCAGACTCGCATCGCATCTCGCGTTGCATAAAAGAAGAGTCGGATGTTCATCACGGCTACACAATACGAAACGAAAGAACGAACATGAAACTACAGAAGAGAGGATTTCGAAAACTCTGAGTAAGAATGAGCGAAGAGCAAGAAGTCGATCCAAAATGGGATGTGCATATTACGTGGATTTTTATGTTTGCTGTAACAATGTTTGCTATAGTATCTACCAAAGATATGCATGTATAAAATACCAGAGGGATGCAGAAATATTCTTATATAATCGTAACCTAAAATGTAGCAGAGGATTTTCGGACGAAAAATTGCGGACGGATGATTCAAACCGCAAGTTCTATGTAGTTAGTAAAGTTAACTAAAAATTAAGATTTTGCTACATTAAGAAGAGTGTTCTTGGTTCAGCATAATTTGGAAAGGCTCGTGTTAGTCATGTAACTCTCTCAGAGCTGAACATTATCGTGCATGCAAAGCTTGGAAAATGTTCGTTAAACCTTGTTCGACACCAGTCAGGTCAAATACTTTGGGAAACGAAAGACACACGCTTGCTTTTTTCTTCATGAAAATTTCCTCTCAAAAAGAATTATTTGTTTCTGGAAATTGTCGGACAAGTGGTCACGTGATAATCCGCTTCGAAACAAACAATATTTATTGGGTCCCGTACATTTTTATTTCTGGTTTTTGTCTGCATATTCTGAAAATTCTGAGCCACTATAATCCATCTAAAAACTCTGCGTCGTACCTTGTAACCAGCTGGCTATATGGATATGGATGGAAAGAGAAAAACGAGCGAAACGCAAAGATTTTGGTTGGAATGGATGAAATGTTGTCTCACTCTCTGGGTAATGTGACTGTACTTATGTATTTTTTTCTCGAGCAGGCAGGCAAAAGCAGCAGAGTTCACTGTTCGAGGAGAGGAGGGGTGGAAGGATTGGCAAGTAAATGCTGAAAGTAAAGGCGGAAGGTACCAACTTGCACCAGCATGCCACCACCACCACACCAACCAAACAAACAACAACCACCATCCAACTCTTCTCTCTCTCTCGAACATCACTCTTTGCCATATAACCAGTCTAATACTGCGATCCCATCGTCATCGCTGTAATAATATCTTCGAAAACTATTTAGTCAGCAGAAATAGAGGCAGAGAAGAGAGAGACGAATGTATTGTGATAATAGTAGACACACACCGCGCGGACGAAACAAAACTTGCATAGTACTCACATTTTTTATAGGAGTAATGTACCTACATTCATAAGATAATAATGTTATGCATTGCATTATTTAATCCATGATTCCATCCATCCATCGCGACCCATCATAATATCCATCCATTTTCGTCCCTTCTTTTTCTTCTTCTTAGACATCTTCTTCCCCCAGTTTTAGTTTCTAATGCAATACCTAAAACACCTAGATTTTTCTCTTCTTTTCTTAAGTTCAGCACGAGTCGTCTACGAAAAAGTTCGACTTCATCATCATTTTATTGCACTACTGGCAAAACCCAAAAAAGAAGGAAAAAAATCTATTGCAAGTCAAGTCTAGAATGTGAAAAGGTAGAAGTTTACTTAAAAGTAGTAAACATGAAAGTGGTACAAGCCAAAGCCAAGCAGAAGCACCCAAAAGCCCAAGGATTCTCAATTTTTCCTTCCCAAGTTAAGATAGTCGGTAGTTAGTGAGATAAGATAAAACTCAGGTTGAACGTTAGTAACGTGAGTTAGTAAATCCGTGGGTTCAAATTAATGTAATGTGTGCGGCGTGCACTGTATCCAATTCAAACCGCTTTTCTCCGCCATAATAATTTAGAGTCGATTCTAATTCTAAGCGATTTCTTTCTTGGGAGACAAGAGAATGAACACTCAGAGCACCACTAACCTTCTCCACGTGAAATGAATAATGGGTAAAAATGTGTACCAACGCAAAAGAGACCAAGGCAGACATCGTATCGTCTTCTATTTTTCTTTATTTCTATTTACGGAAGGGTAAATTTAAATAATTGACTTTGTGCTCATTATTACACATTTAACAGGTTCTTCCATTCATTTCACCTCCCTCTGGAATGGATTTTTCGCTTTTTCTGACGTGTGCAATGCAGTCCTCGTCGTCCCGTCATTACTCATTTATTAGTTGAGCGTTTCCATTACACAAGTTACCTTTATCATGAGAATAAGAGAGGAAGGAGAATCATGAGGCTTTCGAGCGAGTTCTGAGTAGTGAGTGCGATGCGTGGGCAGAAGAAAAAGGGGAGAGGAAAAAATTTTAACTGTAAACTCTACAATAAGGATGCTGGTTTGCTTTTCTGATGTGATGCTGATGAAATGAAACTGCGAAACTTGAAGTTGTCTCTGCTCATACATAGATTATGTTTCTTCTTCGACGACTCCCTATCTGAGCGGAACACGTTCGTCCCCACATACGACATGGCATCACATCATATCAGCGCAACTCGACCAGTTCTTCGCTCTTTTCACTCAAACTCAGGACTCTATCTTCGTATACCTACGCAACTTCCGATCTCAATGACTATCACTTACACAAACATTATACATATTTAATATAATACAATAGAATACAATATGTGTATACATTGTTCCAAAAAATAATCCAAAAACCTGATGTTACGTTATGCATGCTCATCATATCACCGAAAACTAAAAAAAAGACTAATGTTCGTCGAGCATATTTAAATGACGATAATATGATGATGGCGGCGGCGGCGTAACCTCGGGCATTGCCAAGGTAACGGTTTTCTCTTATTTTCCTTTCGTTTTTTCCCTTTTCCTCCCTCCTCGCATCTCTCCTCTGCGGGCTTCCATTATTTCCAGGATACCTTTCTTTCGTTGTGTTACACAGCTTTGGCTTCACTTTACCCTCTTGCTCAATCCCAAGCTCCGTTTTTCGATTCGTTTGTGAGTTCGTCGGCAGTGGAAACACAGATTATGCTGTAGCGTATGGTACAGCAAGGGTAAACTCCGCAGCTCCATCGTCATATCCATCCGTTCGCCTCCTTTCCCTCTTCACCATCTTTTTTCTTCCAGCGCTATTTTTTCGATGTACATTTTTATCCGGAGAAGAGAGGAGAAAACGTTGCTCTGTCGAGAGATGTATCCCCTTAGAAAATGGGATTATTTGTTAAATTCCATGCTTACTCTCTCTCTCTCTTTTCTTCATGTTGCTTCTGTTTTGAGAGCTCTCCATTCCACGAGGAGGAGGAGGAGGATTTCGTGATTGCGTTACCAGTTTTTGCAATAATAAGGGTGATATTATGACAATGCCGAGTATTTTATTCCTCCTACTAATGGCAGCGCTTTTTCAATGTGGACTTAAATTTTCGAGTGAATGATACTAATACCCTTCACATGGTGATTATTTATTATTAGAATTATACAATGCTCAATGTGGTCTAGAAATAGTCCTCCTGGAAACTTATTGTGGGAAAGACGGTAACCTCAACACGTGGGTCGTATATAGTCGTGCAGAAAAGTTGGCATATCATTGCGAAATAAAATCTCACGTTACCCATTAGTCTTGGATGCGGAGATAGTGTGTGTGTTTAGTTGGACATGGAATGACGCAAATTGTCATGCAGCTTCAGTTGACCGAAAGCCTTGGAAATGAATACCTGATTTTCTTCTTGACCTCGCCTTTGCTCTAGCTTTACATGTATAATCCCGCTGGGGACATGACGATCGGACATGACAAACATTTTAACAGGCTGACAAATAAGTAGGAATGATTAAAAGAAAATATTTGCAGTGGGCAGTTTAATTTTCTAGAGCAATTTAAAAAATGAGAGAAAAGAGTATCTGTAAGAGGATATTGTACAAATAGTAGCACAAGTGCGCTGAGAGCACATCCCTTGTTAAATGCGCACTTATCATGGTTTAATAAGCTTAACTGAGGGTATTATCAAAAAATGTCGGAGGCAAATAATAGGCAAAGGGCAGAGATAGAGAGATAGAGGTAGTCAGCTTTTGGGTAATTGCACTCATCTCGAACTCTCGTTGGAGGGGTGATGGGATTGTATGCTTATGCTTAATATAACGGAAAATTGTTGAAGAAGTTACATCATATCTGCAGTAGCAGTCGTAGTTAAAGCTCATGAGATGATTATGATTCATGATATGATATTTTATGTTCGTATTATTCTTCTACCTTTGTGTCAGCCATGCTGCAAGCAAGCTTCATGCCATGCAAAAAAATCACTTCTCAGGCGCAAACCACAAAAAGGAGCACACATGATATAAAATAGATTTTTATATACACCTAATATGCACATGTGGGTAACTAAATACTGTATTAAGGCAAAACAAAAGGTGTGCAGTGGCAAAAAATGTAAAGTGAAACTGCTACCGATTATTACCTACAAAGATTTTAATGATTTTAAGGCGGATCAGAATCACATCATAATATCAAGTAGAGAAGAAAAGAGAGCAAGAAGAAAAGTAGCGCAGGAGTAGTCAGCTATAAGTAACAAGGGTTAACTGACTGCAGAGCACAAGCCGTCGCCAACTTTACCAACAGGAGCCACAGAGCAGTGGGTAACTTAACTGTTCGCTAAATACAAGAAGGCTGAACGTTTTCGTCTGCTGGTTTCACTGAATGCGGGTTTGAAAATTAATTTTATGTCTCGGCTAGTAACACACTGCTGCATAAAGTAGTAAATGAGTGGAAGGAGAAAAACAAAAGGTAAAGGTGTGAAATGTAAGGGCTAACTGCAAAATAAAAAAAAATATGCCGAAAACAATAATGGGAAAAAGTGAACTGCCTTCTCGTCGTAAAAATAGAAGATAAGTTCATAAAGCGAAGTTAGGTAATATGAGAACCAGTAGCATGTCCCCGTCCTCTTCTTCATACGTAACAATCACCAGTTAAATTGCATTGCATGACAAAAAAATAGTAAGGATATTTTTTATGTGGTTTCTAGTTCAGTTTAGTTTGCGGTATTGGAAAAGAAAATGAACAACTATAAAATACAATACAGTAATTTATTTCATTTTCAAGTCCATGTATTTTTACTTGCTTTTGTGCGTCGCGTGGTGAGTTGAAAGTTAGAAGAATCCAGTAAATGACGGAAAAGCTATTATGTACAAACCACTAAAGTTATAATAATAACTAATAACGCAAAAATGAAACGAGGTATGTAATTTGATTTATTTCTTAATTTACTCGGGACATTTTCGGTTGAATGCATCCGTTTTCTTCGTAGGCGATGCCTTCACTCTGTTCTGTTGTTTTATACATTTAACTGCTTCTAGGATAAAAGTCAGTGACTTTTTAAAGTAGGCACAGTAAATACATAAACAAAAGATCCATGAGAAGTTTGTGCGTTATTGTTTCTCTAATCATATTTGGTTAAATGACCGCATTCGGTCAATAAGATATACAATTAGATTAGGAGTGGCCAGAAGAACCTCTCAACGCCAACATATCCCCTATTACTTGGAACCGCAGTTGCTGAAAAGTGTTTAATTCGAAAATTGAACTCGCATTTGTATGGCAGTGGCTGTGGCATTGACAAAGTTGAGTAAGAAGTGGGCTGCATAAAGATGGAGGTGGTGTGATGATTCCTTCTGCTAGGACATTACTACACATTGCTAAAGAAAGAAAGGACAATGACATGCTTTTAATGGCGAAATGGAAGCATCTTTTGATATTGCAGAATGAAATGAAATCTGAAAACCTTTCAAATCATGTACAAATCTTTGGAATTGCTGTTATTGTTTTGGACATTTGATGAGCCGACCATTTACAAAAAAAGTTCTGAATGTGCTTTCATTTCATTTCATTTCTCAGGGACGTTTTCCACCTAAGTAAGTTATGTGTATCATTGGACGGATGGAAGTGTTGGATCGTAACGTATATGCAAACACAGACGACAATACAATAATAAAGAAAGGGGGATGTTGACGAGAGTGAAAACATTGAGCGAGATAAAGTAAGAGGAAGTTCTCTTGAAAACATCTGAAGCAATAACTTTTAAATGTATTTATACATGTACATTTTATGGTAATAAAGTAAACGATACGATCTTCCTTTGATATTGGTACTTGACTCTTGGTTGCACATCATGTATAGCCATGACAGAAAACGTGAGCGAAAACACCAAGAGAGAGAATGTGAAAAACAACACCGCACCAACCGCCGCAACAATCGCTGGACTGCTGAGTTACATCATCTAACAAGATGCGAGTGGAGCACGCTAATGGATTTTTTTGTGGATTCTGTTCTCCACACACAAATAGAATGGAAGAAAAAAATGATATGCGAAAAAGGTATTGCATGCATCTGTTTTGCAATTCTCTTTCAAATGTTTTCTTTAATTTCTACAGAGGAAAAAATAGAAATTTAGATTTTAAGGAGGAACTCGTGCTTCTACAATGTCAATTGAAGGCATGAGGCATTCCAAGATTTAGCGGAGTGAGCGTGTATTTTTATAGTATGAAATTTAATGTCACCAGAGAGAGAGAGAGAAAAGTGCAGCCGGTTTTACTGATATGTCTGCCTATGTCCCTGTCCTCTTCAACTCGTTATTCAGTCATCGCCATCGCCATCCCTCATCGTATCGTCCTGCCCAAAAATGAGCAGTATGCAAGGCAAGCCAAGGTATTTTTTGTTTGTTTGTTTGCATTCCATTTTGCTGTTAGTCTTTTTCCTCCCATTTCGTTTGCCCAACTTTCTGCTTTTCTTATGTTACGTTACTCTCACTCTTTCAAACGAACAAACATTTATAACAGCGAAAATTGTAAGTACATAACTCGACTTTATTTCCCGTATCGTATCAGAAAAATACGCAGACGAAGGCTTTTTTTCTCTTTATGCGATGTGACTTTCCTTGTTACACTCCATGTTTCGCCTTCGTTTTGTGTCGCACTCCATGAATTTATTAAGAAAATTCATATTTTATCATCCTTCCAGTATTTCACTGCTATACTATTATGATTTCACTTGTACGGTGCATGTAGGGCGGACAGAAAGTTGTCTGGAAACCGTACATTTTTCTCTTTGGATATGGGCGAAATGATTATTTGTAGCGTTTCACTGAATCCTGAAAGTGGAAAGGTAGTTGTGTTGTAATAATCAAAGGCGTTTGCATGGGATTAGGTTAAATACATACATAATGCATACATAACATTTATTTAAGAGAGGACAAAACAAAGTTTCCGGTTTGGTCTTGATCGCTATGGAAAAGTGTGAGAGTACAAAAAAAAGAAGAGTTTTCGCTATGTTCGTCTTTTTATGGGATGCGTGTGTGAAAGGATTGAGCAACACTACACACACAGCTGCCTTTGATACATTTGTAACTGTTCTAGCATGTCGTAATAATAATTTTTCAAATACTCAACCTGAGAGAGAGACAGAAAAAAACAAAAGAGGAAAAACTTGGTGAAGGTTGCACTTTTGCGGAGAAAAAGTAAAAAGAGAGCAGATTTCGTGAGTAAGAGAGAAGGAGACGAAGGAGGAAGGAAGGAGAAGATGGACTGTTCCAAAAAATTGTCTTGAAGGGGAAGCAAGGAGCTAGCAAAGTTGGCTGCATGGAAGCATTTCGAGCACTTCTCAACTCTCCCTCTACTCGTTTTTTCTGCCTGAATCGATGCTTGTTTCGTTGGTGGATGGAGGATGGAGATCACCACGACGACGATCATGATGAGAAGGAGGAGGAGGCAGTTTTTCCTTTACTTTTAACGCTACTCGAATTTTAGTTTTTTCAAAAAGAAATAAACTTTTTTTTGAGAGAGAGAAAAACGATAAAAACGTTTTTAAAGTGCATCCTTCCCATTAAAATGGTACAGACTGATAATTTGAACGCATTGAAAACGAAAGAAAAAATAGACGTTTGGTAATATTAAAATAACAGTAGATGCACTGCGTGGTGCATATACGTAATGAAAGCGGTGATTAGCACATTCCCAAAGATGCAAAAAACATCCCGATCGTAAAAGTAACCCGAAAATGAAAATTGCTGTTGCAATGCAATGACTGCAGTGCAATTTACGATGTTACGGTGGTGTGGTATTGTTTTTAAAAACAAAAATAAAATGAAGTACATAAATGACACACCAGATTGACTTCTATACTCGGTTGTTAAACTTATAAATAATATTGGATGAGTTATGACTTGTTATAACTAAAGTATTTATAGTTAATAACGCCATTCTTTTCTTTCACTTCATGATTAGGCAAGCGAACATTGTTATTTTTGTTACACTAAATTAAGCAAAAAATAGCGAAGCAGTGGCAGTGAGTGAAGTGAGTCGATCATTATATTTGTTATAGAGGAGGTTAACTGATGCAAAAACGAAGTAAGTTCAAGTGTAACGACGATAGCATGTTTTGTGAGGAAACAACTCTAACAATGGTGTTGTTATTATTATTATCTATTATCTAGTGCAACAATGTAGAATCAGGTCTAGATTTCAACTCACTAAGCAGTAAGATTCATTTCACATGGTAAAAGATAATACGCCAGCAAAAAGGATTTTATTTTTGCGTTTTGTTCTGTGTGAGGTGAGTAAGTAAGTAAAAGCGCGTTATTGTCAGACAGCGCAGCGCAACATTTACAGGATGCGTTTTTTATGTTGAGAAAAGATTTACAATATGTGCACACACATAATACATAATGATATAATATAAATTGGCATGCAATTTTTTGTCATGGGATTTATTGACAATGCCTTATGCCCATAAAGTGGGGAAAGCTTTCGACTTATAAATAACTTTTAGGGGTATTTTTTTAAATCCTTGGTTACCCAGTATCACAAAGATTTGATTTAATCAATTATATAAATCATTATTAATGCACCAGACTATAAGTCATTAAATAAAAGGTGTACAAAAATTATCAAAATCTCTTAAGAATAAGATTCGTCATAGCATAACCTGGACTCTACAAAGCCTAGCTTCTTGAAGAAAGAAAGGCCGAAATTAAATGGAATATACTAAGGATTTCCTTTTGATTTATACAAGTTTGTCTGGATTTTTGTTCAAATATGGCTGTGAATAAGTCATCAAACACCATTCGATGACAGAAATTGGATTAACTTTGTTAATGGTTCATTATTTCACCAATGTCTTGAGAATATGTGAGTTATCCCTAAAATGGTTTTTGTTGGATTAAATATGTCGTTCAGAGCTAAACTTTCCGTAGTTTATGGGCATTGCCAATAAATACTACGACAAGAACCATCGTCCCATAAAAGTATACATATACCCATTGTTGAATAATAATAAAAGAACGGGTTAAAACTGGTATTTGAAACAACATCCTCACACGTACTAAATATGGAGGAAAGACGCAAGCCAATTTTATGAACTTACATTGTTGCATTTATTGTTTGTTATACTTAATAGTTTCGAAGAGAAAAAAGGATTTTTACTCGCATGCATAACATAACCTGCATACTCACTGATTCCTTTCAAAATGTGAGGATGGCAATGGCAAGGCAAAGTGCAAGTGGATTATTGCCTGCGACCGCATTTATTTGCACTGTCGTTAGTTATGTAGTAACTTTTAAACGTAACAATGAACGTTATTTGTATGTAGTTTGTTGATGTGGATCTTGTTTGTAGAGACAAGAAAAGAGAGAGAGAAAATGTAAAGTAAGTCAGAGAAGGAAAAAAGTCAAGGAATAATGACGATAAGGACGACGACGGCGATGTGCAATGATGATGATGATGATAATGATGAAGGGGTAATTCTTTAAGAAGATGAAACAGTTTTATTTTTTTTAAAAGGAAAGAAATGAAACTTTGCCTTTTTTGATTTACACATTACATTTTATAAAAGCTGAACTACTGAACTTATAAATTATAATAATAGCTTGGAATTGACTAACAGCGCAAGTGTTCCTCTGCTACTTTTTTTCAGGCTTCTTGCAATTTCCCTCAGAATCAACAAAAGAAGATTTAACGAGAAAAGAGTGAATGTGGATGTGAAGAATGGAGAGAAGCAATAACATAACGTAACTTAAGCTAACGTAACGTAACTTAATAATAAAGATAACTACAGTCTGGCCTACACAACAATATTGCGTTGCATTTTTTCTGCGAACAACATGGAACTTTCAGAGAAAAGGAAAGAATTTAAAAACAAAACCAAGTAGCTCGGTAGTGGAGGTAGGAGGTTAAAATTGTGTTATATTCTATTACATCTCATTGCTCCACACACACAAAACATAGAGAATAAAAAAAACTTAACAAACATTGTACTTGTTCAACGAGAAGAAAATTAAATGCTCCTCTTGAAAAAGAAGAAGTTGGAAAAAAAACTTGCAAGTTTTTTTCCAATTGCAAAAGAGTTCTGCAAAAGACAGGTTCAACTAGTGCTATTACTATAGAAAAATGTAAGTCTTCCTTTTTTCTCTCAATTCTTAAAACACAAGAACAGCTAGAATCACTCAAGGCAGAAATAAAATAGGATGGATGAAATGAAGTTAAACGGAGAGAGAAGAAATAAGTCAAGTAACAATTTCTATAGCAGCAGTAATTTAATGAATGTGCTTATTGTATGGGCGTAGGAGAGAGAAAGGGAAATAAAAAACCGTCATTTTCATTTATCATGATGCTCGTTTTAATTACAATGCATGCACACACGCAGACAAGGAGAGAAGTCAGAATCTGATGAAAATCGCAGTTGAAATTGTTGATTGTTGGACACACTGTTAGTCGAAGAGAAATAGAATTAAAAGACTCAATTGGCAAGTCTGGCAAAAGGAGTGATTTTTGCTTGAAATGCCCATTCTTTTCTCTCTCATTTAGCAACTGTCTGTAAATATTACAAACAAGGTTTACGCATTGAGAAAACCTTCACCTTTTTAATTGAACGTGCTAAACTAAAATATCAAGGGGATTTACCATTTTTTTCTCACGTTACCCCTAAACTATTCCACTCCAAAGATTTCGCAACACAATGCATACATAGGAAGAAGGAGAGAGAGAGGAGGTTGAATGTCCTCCTCCACTCCACACATCATCATTTTCCTAGAAAAGAAAGAAAAGTTGCGATTTCAGATGGAGGCCAAAGGACAGAGAAAAGATTGCTTTGAAAGAGTCGCGCTTGATATCTGCCTATAGGTCGTTTTCTCTGTTTTACTTACAGAAACACTCATTATCATTTAAAGTGGATTAAATAACTAATTAGGATGAATGATGATGGGAAAAGGAGAGAATGTATGGAGTGAGTAAGTGGAAATGCTGTTAAATGCCAGCGATGCCAAAACAGTCACGTAGATAGATCTTCATTCTGATTTCCTATGGAAAACTGCTTTTTCCTAGAAGAATCTTACCCTTAGCCTAGCCTACGAGAACTGAGTTTCATGTCCATATTCCATGCATGGAAGGAAAAAGGGGCCACAGTTGTGATGTTGCGAAATGAAGCTGTCTGCCACACACTCAACTCTAAAACTCATCTCGCTCAGTTTTCCCAAAGATGATTTTGACCGTGGGTGGAAGAAGAAAAAAGCTGCGTTTTAGAAAAGTGCGTCGGCTTTTCGAAGCCGGCCTGGTGCCATCTGGTGCCACTGCCCCAACTAAACGGCAAGGTCAGCTGACATGGAAAAGGTAGAAATGCATGGCATAATGCGACGGTCATGCTGAAAAACCTGAAATGAAACCCATTTTCTGTCCTCCGTGCGTTCTTCTTCGTCGTTGTTATGTTCGTGCCTGCGTAGATTTTTTTAAAGCGAGTGAGAAAGGATGAAGTTCAGCAACGCCAAAACAGAATAATTTTAGAGATGGAGGTAGACTCTGGCGAGGGACAGAAGGAATTACTTGAAAATCACTGTGCTTTTCAACATGACTCCGTTTCAAGCCTTGAACTAGACTCTCATTGGTCACAGCTCTGGCGTCCGCCAATTGAGTGCAAAATTTGAAAGACATGAAATATAAGGACAGAGAATATTTTGGGTTTCGTTCTTTCTCCTGTTCATTCCTTCATTCTTCAATTTTCGTCTTGTTGGAGATTGGCCGGCAAGTTGTGCTGAGTCTTTAGATATTACATTCTGTCTTTCTATTTAATTGTTTGTGTTGTCAACAATTTACATTTTGACAATTCCAACTCTATCTGAGAGTTGAGAATAATTTAATTTTTGTTCTACATTGATAACTGGCAATTAAAATTTTATTTTAGTATTGGCCAGTCACAGTCATGGCATTTGTTTGTGCAAGTAAGTTTCTTGGTGACTTCTAAATTTTCATATTATAAATGTTAACGATAATTTTAATAATGTGCTCGTGTTTTCAGTTTCAAATGAGGTCCCGGAAACTCCGGTCATTTCGGCGGTGTCTGGATCGATCTTTGAGAAAAGGTTGATTGAAAAGTATATGAGTGAAAATGGCAATAAAGATCCCGTAAGTGGAGAGCCCTTGGATCCGGGCCAACTGATTGAAGTGAAAGCGCCACAGTTTGTCAAAGCAAAGCCTCCGACACACACGAGTATTCCAGGGATTTTGAAATCTCTACAGGATGAGTGGGATGCCGTCATGTTATACAGGTAAATAAATTAATAAAAAATAAAATAACCGAAAACACGTTTTACACTAACAAATTATCATTTGACGGTTAGTGGTTAAAGAAGTTTGAAGAATGAATTCACTAAATCATTTCACATTGAAATTTCAATTACAGTTTCACCTTGAGGCAACAATTACAAACTGCTCGGCAAGAGTTATCGCATGCCCTTTATCAACATGACGCGGCTTGTCGTGTCATTGCTCGACTTACTAAGGAAGTGTCTGCGGCTCGTGAAGCTTTAGCAACGTTGAAACCACAACAAACCATTATTGCCCCTGGAGTTGGGCAAACGGTGACAGCGGAAGCGACGCCATCGATGGAAGTGGTTGGAGTTAGTCAAGATATTCATCAAAAGTTACAGGACACCGCGAGTGCCCTTACTCAAGAGCGTAAGCGCAAGGCGAAAACCGTTCCGCCGAATTTGGCTACTCCTGAGGATATCAAGGGCTATCAAGTCACCGCTTCTCACACGGTTAGTTTTGCAGCGTTAATGAAAATTGATTATGATTTTTTTAATAAAGAAATGCATTTATTGGGGAAAATATTTTTCATTCATTTAATCCATCAGGGATTGCACAGTGCCAGCTCGCCTGGTATCCTGTGTCTAGATGTTTGCAATGACATCCTCGCAACAGGAGGAAACGACAAGGTCGTCACTGTGTTCAATAAGTCAACCGAGCAGATCATCGCTTCACTGAAGGGACATACGAAGAAAGTGATGCAGGTGGCATGTCACCCTGTGGAGCAGTTGGTTATGAGCGGTTCAGTTGATACAACCGCCCGGGTGTGGCACATTCCAACTTCGCAGTGTATCCAAACCATTCGGGCTCATGAAGGTGCAATTACAGGGCTTTCTCTTCACGCGACTGGTGACTATCTCTTGCTCTCCTCTATGGATCAGTATTGGTCATTTGTGGACCTGAGAACAGGAGCAATCTACGCAAAGGTTTTGGGGGACGAGGAACAGTCTCTCACATCTGCCAAATTTCATCCTGACGGTCTGATCTTTGCTACGGGAACAATGTCGGCGGACGTAAAGATTTGGGATTTTAAAGATCAATTGAACGTGGCAAATTTTACGGGTCACGCGGCTCCTGTTACTTCAATCGCTTTCTCCGAAAACGGTTACTATTTAGCTACGGCTGCTGAAGATTGCTCCGTCAAATTATGGGATTTAAGGAAACTCAAGAACTTTAAGACTATTCAGATGGATGAAGGATTTACAATTACCGATGTTGCATTTGATTTCAGTGGTTCGTACTTGGCGATGGCTGGCAACGATGTTCGGTATAAAATGCATTTTTTAAATATATTTCATATTCTAGCTATAAATCGACAGTTAAAATTGATTTTGAAACGTAAATGTTTTGTTGTCCTTAGGGTCTACGCATGCAAAACCTGGAATACAGTTAATATTTTCAATGATCACTCTGGCGTGGCAACAGGTGTTCGCTTTGGTCAAGATGCTGAGTGGATCGCGTCTACTTCAGTTGACCGAAGTTTGAAAATTTACTCTAGTTAAATTTTCACGCGAAATAATTATAAAGCTTTCATGTAGGTAAGTAAGTATGTAAATAGATATGTAAGGCACACATTATCGTAAATATTTTTGTTTGAACACTATCAATCGATTCTTTTATTTATTCTATTCCTTAATTACGTCAAATCATAAAATCTGTAGATCAGTGAATTTTTATACGCTCGACTCGACATTTCATAGCCCGTAACTGTCTAAAGTTATTTTAAAAGTCGAACATAAATTTAAGATTGTTACACAATAATTTAAATATTAAAAAGTGTAACCCTTTGTTATCTATCTTTTGTTTTGTTATACGATATATTATAAAACGGCAGAATGTAAGAAATCAACTTACGAAATAGAAGCAGTTACTGTCTTTAATAAATTAAACTCAGCTATATAGTAATTAATTGTTCAATGTTCATTATGTGACAAGGAAGATCGATCGTCTGCAGAGTTGCAGGAACGCGAGCGCGGCATTCATTGTTTTTGGGCGCATGAAACGTTCCAGGGAAAACAAAGGATTTTTCTCATTTGTGTCACGTTGCCCCATGGATCGGAACAAAAAGTGCATTGCACTACTTTACTGACTTGCTGCATCATTTCATTCATGTCCTATCTTGTCGGTCACAGTTCTGACTTGACTGACTCTCCTGAGTAGTGGCGAGTGAATGAGAGTCGTGAGGTGTCGTCGCTCCCTGCGAAATGCGATGCAATCCTACGCCGCCGCTTGCTCTTCTCCGGCTTTGGCTTCACTTTTTTTAGTTACTTGCTACAATTACAGTGTGTGGGATTGACACACACGGAAAGAAAAAGAAAACGGTATTAAAAACTTTACGCTTTTGATTCAATTACGGACATTTTTCTCTCCCTCCCTCCATTTGAAATGCATTGCGAAAAGGTTTTTCGGTCGGTGCACTTCAACTCAACTTTCATAACTGAACTCAAACTCATCTAACACAATGAGAGTGAGTGAGATGTGATAGAAAAAATCGAGTCGTCGAGAGTTACTCGCCACAGCGGTCGAGGAGGAGACTGACTATACTCTCTACTTACTTTACTCATTCTGTCTATTGTTAAATCACCCTTTTTCTTTGATTGCATTACTTTCAGACTTTCAGAATTCAGAGAGTTGGGAAATCTGTCGGTGACTAGGAACCTAACAGAAGAAGAACGCACGGGAAGCTCGCGCTGCTGCTCTGACGGACCACGACGATGGTGCTGAGGTGATGGTGTTATAAGAAAGGACAAGGTTACCTTTTCCCTTATAAAATGAAATAAAAATAAAATAGCAGCTCGTCAACTTCATCATCAGTACAACCCAAATTATGCTTTATTTTTGAAAAAATTATGCTTTTAAGCATTTTAAATTATGCTTTTTATGCTTTTTTATGCTTTTAATGCTTTTTAGCTAAAAATGACATTCCACCAG
>VYYJ01000324.1:0-68647 GCA_021029165.1 Cyphoderus albinus | reverse complement strand
TGATAATAATTGTATTGTATTATTGGCTGATGAACAGAATTTCTGATTGTTGATTACAATGCTGGCCAAGTTGGCTACCGATGTACAGATCATGTTCACAAAAACGTTAAACGTGCTGCTGACGGATGTGGCCAGGCGACTCAAGATTTTTATTTGTCGAATTATTTTATTTTAATGTTGCCTTCATTAAGTCTTTGGTGTAGATATGCTTGGTTTGATTCTCAGAAATTTTAACCACTTCATCCGTTCTTCAAGGTGCCTAACCTCTTTTTGTGACAGCTAACTATACCCCAATTTGCCATCCATTGCACTAACAAAAATTAGGTTATTTCTTGATGCATGTAAATACAACATAACATAATTATCAAATGTATACATTCACAAATGTTGATGTTATCCAAAGTTTAAATTGTAAAATTGGAGTTTTCAATTTAGTGTGCGAAAGATAAATTGTATATGTATATACCTATTTTTGCTGGAAATAAAAGCATCTCATTCCAAATGGTTGACTCACAGTAACATTATTTGTATAAGTTCATTATTTTGCAGAGTCACTCAGAGGTTGTTCATTTTAGGACATTGTTAAAGATAATGAGGAACTATGTGACGGTCACCTTGAAGTTGTGTACTGTTTCCTGTAGAGTAGCTCTGTTTGGTGATGCTTTGCCGGAAAACCTTCAAACTACAGCCGAAAGATTTTGATGATAGTAGGGTAGTTGTACAATAGCTCTCATTACATCTAACCAAGACCTGCCATCCAACAATCGTCCTTCCTTCAATTTGACCTTGTTTGTTAACGAATTATGATCCATTAATAACTCTGGAGCATACTTGACCGGACCTTTTGTAACAAGAATCTCGGCTCAACAATGTTTTTATACATCATAAGAATCAATGCAATGTCCCTGATGTAGATCTTGACCTACGATTTATTTGCTTTGAACATTCTCGACTATCTGGTTTTCACTTGTTTAAACTAACTTTTATGGTTTATTGTGAAAGTAAAATTTTTATTCATTATCTATTGTCGTAAGTAACTGGTGACTGAAGAAGGGTTCATTGGTGTGTTTTCGTTTAAAACATTATGAAACATGTTGGACTCTTTATAGTTTTATTGCTTCTGATGAACAGTTCTAATTATATAGAGCCGTTTGTCAAAAGTCATAAAAACGAAATTTGAGCGGCACTGGCCATATGTATAATTTTTTGGTTGGAGCTTCTTAGATTTGAATAATATTGTTTTCTCTGATACTTTTTCAAGAGAGTTTGAGTTCGCCGATTTCAATTTAAGGTGTGGCTTTGAAAAGATTATTACAGAAAAATAAAAGAATTTCACCGTGCTTAAATATGTGCACATCTGCTACGAATTTTGATTTGATCGCAAAGCGGTTCAAGTTTCCTCAATAAAGCAAAAGGCAATTTAATATTTGGCTCTTCTAACTTCTATTCGATTTTTTATGAGATTAATGAGTATTAAGAATCTCAACCTGACGCAGTAATAACAGGGTGCATTGATTTCTTTGAAGGATATTTTTTTGAATTCATCAATTCGAGGATCCATTCTAACTTAGAGTAAGTAACCATTAAAATAAAAGCATGCATCGAGTAGTGGAAAACCTGAAAATGAACACATGAAATGTCCTCTCGTTCGATTCGTGCTACAATACACCGAATATTTAAATTTAAATTTAAATTTATACACGCAGCGTTTAATAAATAAAGTAGGAGCAAAAAATGAAAAAAAAAAATGATGTAAGCAGTCACTAAAAGAAAAAAAGCTTTCCCTTTTTATAATATTAGCACGATGTTGGTGTTGAGCGTGCATGAAACATTATTATCAAAAGAAACCTTTCAGCAGTTTAGCAAGCCTGGAGTTGAATGATGCCAGTGACAGGAGATGATGAAAGGTATGTAGAAATTGAATGATTTTTAAAATGGGAGTTTTGAGATTTTTGTTTCCTTCACTCTCCCTACACTAATTCAGCTATGTATTATGTTATAATGGAGACTAAATTAAAAAAGTATCTTTACTTGGAGAACCACTTTATTCGTTATCAGTTTTGTTTGGTAGATACATTGAACAGCCATTGTGGAAGACTTCAATTTTTCCTAAGACAGATTTCGTAATTTTTGTTTTACTGATATTTAAAAAAAATAAAAAGCTGATTTTTGTAATTAAATCAGATGCACATGACCTTTTCAAACTACAAAGAACAAATACATCAATATTGACAAGAGATAAGTTCCCTAAAATGAATGATTCTGCCACTGTAACACATATTAAATATTAAATAAAATAGAATTTATTTGAAGGAAAAACGTCTATTGAATAAGTTTGCAGGTGGATATAAAATAAAATTCTGTACGTGTTAGTTGGTGTAATATTTAAAGCTTGAAACGATGTGGCTTATTCATTTAACTGTAGTGAGTGAGCACTGAGCACGCCATTGATTCAAATACAATAATATTGTACTTCAGTTGAAAATATTCATTCCGCACATAAAGCATTTCAATTCTTTGTAATATTATGCGTACCTGAAATTCCAGAATAATAAAAAGGTTTTTCGCAGTACGAAAATGTGCACTTGCTTTAGTCAGACCATACCATTTGCATTATTTCTCAATAGTTATTAAACAAAGAATGCATCAGCAAAAATAATGGCAACAGAATGTCAGTCATTTTCTCTGTACATTTCCACTGTGAAAAACAATTAATGTCGTAGTTTATTTATAATCACAGGCAAACAAATAGAGATTGCAATTGCTTACAAAAATTTTATGACGCTGCATGGGCTATTAAATTCTAGAGCACTGGACAGGATGCCATTTGGTTGGACTACAAAAGTGCAAGTGTCATCGGAATGGAATGCTTTAAACTATGGCAAAAATTTGCTTACGTCTGTCTTTTAACGATTAGGATTGGTCTCTTGAATGCTCCTTATAAATTCTGGCAATGTTTTATCTTATAGCTGAACCCCAAACGGAATTTTTAGTCTGCATGTCCAGATCTCATTCTATAGATATTTACAAACAAGCATCACAATTAATTAATGTAATGTATGCTTCGCCAATGTTATTAATTCCTTCATTAAAATATTTTGTTACTGCGTATTGCATCACAATCACAAGGCAAGTTAACAAGCATGGATTTAAACCGATTTTAAAAATTGTCAACATATTTCAATATGAAAAAGACGGAAAATTATGCTTCGTTTTATTAAAATATTAACTCAATAACTGTGATAAGATGAATGAAGGCCATAAAGTATACTGAATGACCATCAGTTAAGAGTAAATTAGAATGTGCTGCATTTGACGAAGTTGAGTAAGGTCGTCTGGTGAATTTTTTAACTGTTAAATTACCGAAAGCCTCAACTATAAACAACATTTCGTCATCCTTCGACACAGAAATGCAATGAGGAATTTCTCTTCTAGGTGTTATTTCCTCGTTTCTACTTGAAATTTTAATGGAGCTGACTAATCTGAAGTGAGACCTAAACACTGAAAATTGAAATAGCCTAGCCTGACCGAGAGGCAAATGACCATTGACTACGTAAAGGTTTCCGTAAGATTGCTCCTCGTTCGAGTCAGAAGAACATGCATTATTGATGGTCCTTGGAACAAATGCCAAACTGGTAAGCATTTCTTTATCTGTGGTGAAAAAGTATTCTTGTTCAATCTCATATAGAAACGTTCCATTTACGTCGAAGGCTTGAATACGACCATTGTTTCGGTCAGCTACAAAAACCATAGGAAATGGCCTTAAATCATTGGTAGCTTCAGGTTCTGCGACAGTGAGCGCGTGTGTCACATTGAAAGGTACGGCCGGAGTCAGCGGATTTGATGTTCCTGCTCCAAACTCAGTCAAATATTGTCCGTATTGATTAAATTTGACGATTCTAGAGCCACAGTATCCGTCTGCAATAAATATTTCTTTTGAACTTGGTAACACTGCCACATCTGCTGGACTACAAAAGTGGGAGGTGTCGCTTCCTGGAATAAACTTTTCACCTAAAACGAGTGACGCGTCATTTTGCCAGAGTTCTGTTTCTGAATCATAATCAAACTGAAATACAAATATAATAAAATTATAATAAATTATAAATTGTTAGTTATATACCAATATAGCAATTTATAATAACTATAATAAATTGGTAGCTACAGAATATGTTGCAAGAAAGATACGTTTTCTTACTTTAATCACTTGATGAAGTGTGACATCAGTAATGAATATATCGCCTTCTTCAGTAATTTCAATGCCGTGCGGCTTTGAAAATTTGTTGCCACCACCCCAAGTTGTGAGAATTTCCCCTGAAATTGGATCTAGAATCATAATCACATCATTCTCTATCAACATATTTGCTGGTGGATTCTGCACGGATGTACTTCTATGGAGCACCACTACATTTCCATTCTTATTTATTGCAACTGCAGAACCAAAATAAGGAAGCGACTGAGCGGTTTTTCGACTTGACCATTCCTTATCAAGTTGCCAATCAGCATCTTGACAATTTGATGCACTCACTAATAATAAGCAATAAGTGAGATTTAATATCAAAATAATTAATATGAACTGAAACTGAACGCAGAAAATATTTCTACCGGCCACTAACATTTTAATTTTAGAGCCTGAGGAGGTGAATAATGAACTTTTAGAACTTTTCCGAAATTAAGTAATCAATACAGCAAACTGATTCTCAAGGAAAATATTGGTAAATAACTGCTATATTAATTTGCAATTCTACAATGCAGGTGAGATTGACTAGTACTTATGTACAATTTCAAGATAAGTTTTAATGCACCATTTAAATACCAAGTTAAACTAAAGAATGAACAACCTTATTTTTTTAGAATCTCCAGCAACATGGTTCTAATTTCTAAATTACCACAAAACATACATACACATGAAGTCGTGTTTGGTGTTAATATCTTGAGTTTAACTCGTCACAAATGTACAATGCGTCATGCCCAGATCAGATACATAGATCAGAATTAAGTAGTTTGACTTTTACTTGTTTTAAACCAGTCGTGTTATTATTTTATTAATGAAAAGAACAGACAAACGTACATATGATGCACACAGATATAACAGATACATGAAGATGAATAAAAAAATTACTATCTCTACATTTCACAAGTTACAGTTGAAACTTCATCTAGTCCCACTGATTCCAACTTCTTTGATTTAAATTGGTCGGAGTCCTGACAGTTTTGGGATAGCTCTTCTTTTGATGCAGCCTGCAGATCAAAATAAAAAGAGTATAGAAATAAAAATAACTCAGTGCAACTTTAAAATACTTAACCCAAAATGCGGCTGTGTAAAGCTTACCACTTCAAAGTTATCGCAAGACCGTCTTCGTAACCAAATATTTATAACGGAAACTGCAAAAATAATGCCCACCACAGGTATTAGCATTATTGGAAAACCGGATCCACTCAAAACCATTTTTATTTCGGTTAAAACAATTTGTTTGGCTTAAATAGATACTAAAGTTTAGTAACTAAACTTTCTTTAATCGAGCTGCTCAACGTCAGGACAAAAATCAATGTGGAAGTTAATTCACAACTGCTGGTAAACTGTAGGACCTACAAGATTTACTCACTCACACCAGTTTTACACTACGCTTATTTTTACGTTTCTTTACATTTTTACACTAATCCTGGGTGGTTTAAATTGAACTAGAGCAAATACATACATATGAACAATCTATAATTTTACATAATATCATGTTAATTCATACTTTTGGTTACTTTCATGAGTGTAACTTAATTTAGACTGCTGTTTGCATTTAAAAGCCACTACATTTTCAACCACAGACGGCGGAACTGCGATTCTGTAAAAATTAGCATCAACTACGATTTACGTTTCGACTACCATACACATGTTCTGTTTACATACTGATGAACGTGCTTCAAGACATCAATATTAGTTTGAAAAATATACTGAGTAATACCTACAAATTGTTAGGTCTTTATTACTTCTATTTTTCAATGTTATAAACCAAGTGAACGTACTAACCTGTCGCCTACTCTCGTTCAAAATAAACAACTGAAGAATGAGCATGATATTCACGTTTGTAAGCTGTAATTTTCGCATTAGAATTTTAGCTGTATCATTGATAAAATTGTTTGATAGCAGTTCTGCACAATTAGGAAATAAAGTAGTAAAAAATAAATAGTAATTCACGTACTATATTTTTTTCAAATAAATATTTAGCTAGTGAAACAATCATAAGGACAGAAGCTAAGAAACCATTTAATATTCATGACTGTCTTGTGTCTTATCCTATCATATCACGTTCATTTATTGATTCCATAATAAATTGACTACTACTCAAATTCGTTTCCTCCTATCACAAACTGACTAATTGTTCATATGTGTATTTGGGCATACAGCATTAACTTTGCAATAGGACCTTAATAATGTAATGGGGAGTTAAACTTTGAAATTGGTTCGAAATTAGCAGACAGGTAGTTTTCGTCACGGTCAGCATTTCTGCTCAAGTTCCAGGTTTTACTTAGTTAGATATTTCCTGAGATCAAGGGTCACCTAGGACAAGAATAAGATGAGATTCGTAGGAACTTTTTGCACGGTCTCGAGTCTCGACTTGAATGGTATCATTTCTATTCTAAGACCTCAACTTTTGGAGTTCAAGTGGTCAAAAGGGAAGTGGGGCTTTCTGAGAATCTTTCCGAATCCGGCTACATGATAAATAATAACGAAACATTCCTAGTTGAAGGGCCCTTTTGACTAACTACTGATGAATAGACCCAGTATTCACTGGTCTTTTTTTCCGCCCACCACTCTAACAGAAATTGTTTATGTCATAATAAAAAGTTGATGCAATACAAAATTCGTACAGTAGATTCTACTCCATACGGCTGAATGGCCTAACAGAGTAATCGCATACTAAAAGTTGTGCGTAAAGTGCATATAACAAAGAATAAATGAATAAAAAGCTTTACTTGTTGATAATCGATGATAAAATTGGCGAAGTAATTTTTTCGTTGCACATATATGAACTATGCTCTTTCTCCTTCACCAGATCCGTTTTTAGCGGTTTGAAAAGGCATAGACGTTGGATTCTCCACTTCTGCTATTTCAATGATGTCGTGTAATTGCTCCTTCCCAACTTCTTCCATTGTCAGGTTTATTGTACTGACAGTTGTATTTTCAGAATCCTCTAATGTCTAAAATATGATAATTGATCATCATTATGCTTTTGGATTCAGACTTGTTGAATGTTGTTGTAGAATGTTGAATCAATTAACACTTTATCAATTACGTACGCTGAATCTTCTCCAAATCAAGCAAAACATTGCAAAAAGAAGAATCAAAGCTCCACCCAAGACAAGAATCCAAGAGATGTAAGAGTAAATGATAGTAATACTGGCTCCCATGGCCTAAGACGAGCTGCTCAAAATTGATAATCGTTTTTATTTTAATGTGGTTATCAACTTTCTTAATGGAACTTTTATTAATAACACACAAAGTAAAATTCAAAAAGGCATTCTTGGCTATATCTTGATACTTTTGAAATTTTGTAATGCCCAATTCTTTTAATAAATAGAATAAATGAATAGAAAAATCAAGGCTGCTAAACTAATAATACACTTCTCATGGTGACCGATGACCCAGTCTGTTAAACGTCATGCCGTTCGTGAGTTTCCATTGTATGTTGCGAAAAATATTCATTTTTGCAAAAGAGTTGAGGGTATAATGAGTCATTTTGAGTTTTACCCTTCACATCTTCCTTCGAATTTTCATACACATGGTCCTTGATACAGGGGTAAATGTTACGGGGCGTTGTGAAAGGTTGTCTAAAATCCTTGTGAATTTGGAGGACACTGTTTCTCAAATGACTCACTCTGCCCCTGAGTTGTTGTTCCACGCTAAAGATTTCCTGTTGAATTGATTCTGCTGACCCTGAGTTTGTTTTCTTTACTTTACGCTACAATGAAATATTTTCTCGTCATGAAATATTACATCGAAATGATACTTTTCCTTGTTACAATTTTATTGTGTTAAATGCTCAATAAAAAGGCAGCATATTTTTTCTCGTCAAAATGTTGAATCAATGTGAAAAGCAATACAAATAATACAAACTGCAATTTAAACACCTTACCTGTGATCTCAAGAGACCCGAGCAGCAAATGATAATAATTGCGATACCCATTAATAGCAGGATTGCAGGGAAAAGCAAAAATAATCCAAGTAGCCCATCCATTTGTATATTTATATGCACTATACAAATGTTTTGTAATTTTAATTATCAAATACTACGAGTGTTTAAGAATGACGTTAATATTTAATTTGACGATTCGACTCTGTCGTGTCGTGAATCTATGTTGAAAATCTTGAACAAATGGTAACTGAAATAAGGTATATTTAACAACCACCGTTGCAATTTTCAGGTTTTTGGTATATAGTAATTCATATACTTAGTGGATTACGATTTAAAGATTTAGATATTTTCCTCCTCACAGGAAAGTTTAACCTCGGGAAGGGTTTCCCTTGCCCTATTCTCGCAATTCTTCATGTTTGTAAACATTAAAGTTTAGAAAAAATCATGGTTTTGTTGACGTTAATGAACAGAGAAATATGCCGTAAAACACAAAAAATTAAAGAGCGCTCTAGCAATGGTTATAATAGTTCTAAATGTAGCAACCACAAACCAAAACCAGACTCACAAGTCACCCCTAGCTAGGGACTCATCGGTTTCTTCAACAGCAAGTTACTAATCAAACGAAATTGTCACATGAACTAGAACTCTGTGGACTGGTGACGTTAGGAATAATTTAAGTCAAGCGATTATCCTTTAGATGATGCGATGAACGCGTTTAGCGTTCATTCACTGTTACTGTGTATTCGATTCACTAGATGGATTTGATTAAAAACATTCACAAACTTCAATGGAAGTGGTTAAATGCCATTGTTGGAAGGATACTACGTAAAATCAAAATGAAGTTAGTATGTTGCATCACGTGTATCAATGATGACTATGACTATTACAACGTGCAAACCACATAACGTTGTTTTGAATGGGGATTCTGTACAACTCAAGAACAGCATAAATTCTAACTTTAATACATTCTTACTCCTATCATCCATGCTAAGTCGAATTCAATTAGGAAGACTTCACCTTTTACTTCACCTTGTTTGCGGTTGTAACCTGTGGGCATCGTTTTTAAACAGGGATAGAAAACGAAATTGGCAGTTAGATTAAATTAAGCCTCATATGGAAGTGCCGAGAAAGTTTCACTTACTCGTACAAAAATATATAGAACTTTATTCATGACAAAATTAAAATGAATGACTATCAATAAATTAAAAGTAGCGAAAAGCGAAAATCAAGAAAAAAATTGGATCCTATTCAGTCACGACTAATGGTAAGTAAAATTGGAGTTGTCAATTTACATAATGGGTATACTAGTTCGAAAGACTTGATTGAAATTCTTTACAAAAAAATTCAAAACATGCTGCATAATTCCAGGGCTTGACATCTGAGAAGCGGAAGAACTAGTTAAAGATGACGACGAAGAAGATGGCAACCAACCAGAATCGTCTCCCAAAATTCGCAGGTATCTATACATCATGTATGTACATGCATTCAGTCAGTATTTACATTCAGTATTCATCGACGAAAATCAATAAAATAAGCATATCTACGTGATATAATTTTGCAAAAAATATTTATAAAGCATATATTTAGTTTTCTATTTGGCTATTTCTCTGATGGTTTAATTAATAATGATTCACAAACATTTACAATGTGCAACAAAATAATTTTTTTCAAACTTTTGAAAGTAAAACAAACTAAGGAAAAACATATTTTCAAATGTATTTCAAAATGCTTTAGAACGGAAGTACAAAATATTTCTGGATCACTATATTGTAAGCACCTTTGCTTCAAAGGATTAAATCACCGGTAATGTGATAACTTGACTTGTACTCCGATTATGTATAAAAAGAAAAATATTACTTTTAATCGGGTGTGTATCACAATAAAGAATTTTACAAACTTTGTAATGCGTTTCTTTGTGTAAATATCTTGACTAAAAGATTTAACAACCATACATGTATATAATACAATTTCATAGAATACAAAGTTGAGTTAAGCATTAAGTTGAACTGGTTTCAGGTTCTTATTGTAGATACCTTGCAACGAATAACCGGAAAACCTTATTGAGATTGGAAATTGTTGGGAAGTGAAGAGCATCTCTGTTATCGGTTGGCTTGTGCCAAACGTTGGGGAAAGGTGAAGGAATTAGGTGAAGAATATCAACTCCACGCTGCAGAAATGGAATGTGGTCATCCTCAATTCCACCAAAGTTCTGTCTGGCCTGGAAAATTGTTTGTCTGCTGGAACCACTCCATGCTTGCGAACGCTTCAGTTGCTGTTCAGTTTGAACGAGGGCGTTATGCCAATGGGAAGTTTCCTGGAAAAAGCTATACAGCTTTGGATTCGACGTGCCGAGGAGATCTAATAAGACTAACATGTCCTGAAATCCCGAATAGGATAAAAAATAAATAATGTTGAAACAATTGTTGATGTAATGACGTCAAAACCATTACCTACACAAATGTAAGAAATTCATAATAGAACGATTGTGTTCTTACCATGCGATGAAGCAATGTTGTTCCATCCCCATTATTAGGAGGATAAAGCGTGTTATCCCATTTGGCAGCTAGGTGTCTAGAACCGTATAATGAGTCAGTGGAGGTCCAGTACTGAAAGGCTTCTTCTCCATCGAAGAAAAGAAATTGTAGAGTGACATTATGAGGTCTACTCTTGTGTTCGTCAAACCAACTTTTCATTGATGAGGCCATATGAAGCATCATTGCGCAAGGAACTGCAGAGTCAGTTGCTCCAATAAACGAATCATCCTCCGAATACTTGGAATCGTAATGACAAGCAAGAACCAGTCTGAAAACACCAAAACAATGGGTCTTTAAACAATGTTGCTCATTTTGAAAACAATTACGTTAGTAAGGTAGAAAAACGAACAGACTTTAAAATATTTTCTACACTATTTAAGAGATATCTTTATTTCAACAATCTTTTCATTTCAGACTCTTTCACCTTGCATCAAATTAAATGCCTTTCTTTTGAATACAAAAAAAATTTATCTGGTGACAGGTGTCTTCCAACCTTAAAAGGTTTTTTTGTGGCTAAAATTACCCTCAATGCTGAAAACTTTACAGATTGTCAAAACATTTACGCATAGTTTCGGTTTAGGTAGGTTAGGTTTTATTTGCTTACCTTCTTGGTGCTTCTGGGTCCAAGGTGGCAATGATGTTTTCAAATGGCTTAACACCATGTGGTGTGTTCTCTTGAAAGGCATCGGATTCTACATCCCAACTCAATCCACTCATATGTGATTTGATAAACTAACGATAGAGAATGAAAAATATTAATAACATTTGCAGGTTACAAATATGTAAATTCGTGTCTACGGTGTTACCTCTTTAACTTTCGCATGATTTTTAGTGCCAGGAACACGGGTAATCAGTAAAGGATCAAGCAAAGGCTCGAAAGGCACGCTATCTCCAACTTGAACCAGCTCTTGGTATGTCCTCTGGTCAAGTTCCTTCATTTGATGAGAAAACTGCAACAGTCGAATATTGAAATGTTAAAACTTATCATCACGACAGTGTCCATGATACTCATATTTCAACATACATAGAGTAGACATGAATCCTTTTCTTATTCATCTGTTTAGTCATTTCACGCTCAGGCGAGAACTTATAAAAACCATGCCACATTGACAGTAAATGATAAAGAAAGGAAGGAGGGTAAGCTAGAGTTGTAAAAATTGGCAAACCGATTTTTGTATCATGACGTCATTGAATGGGAAAACGTAGTGTTCACTTTCTCACCTTACGTAAACAAGAGAAGAAGAGTCTCCAACAACTGTCGTGGGAGTAATTGGACACGAAGTGCCCTACTAGTGTGCTACTTGTGTAGGAGATACGATGTGAGTGAGCGAGCTGTGGGTCGGTGAATGATATATAATAACGGATGTCGGAGCTAGGAAGTTAGTGTAGGTATTGAAGTAGTGGGAGGAATTGTAACCCCTTTGAGGATTAAGCTTTCACTCACAAGCTGATGTGAAAATTCGCTATTCTATTGTTGGTTCCACTGTAGGCATTCCACGTACTTTTTGTACAAAGTTTATATTGCATTGGAGAAAGTGGGTGGAAAACTTACTAAAACATTTTTATTCTATAAATAGGACAAATATTCAATTCCAACAAATTCTTCTACTGGGAGAAATTATTTTTAACAATAGAATTAAGGATAACATAAAATTCATCAAGTTACTAGAAGTTGCTAATTTATGGTAATTGAATTATTTCCTTAAGCAATGTCGCCTACACATGTACACTTGTTCACATTTACAAAGGCTGTAAAAAGTCAAATAAATCTTCCGCCTATCTCTGCGGGTAAGAATGTAAATGGAATAACAACCCTAGAATAATGTAAAAGGCCAAGGAACTCGGAAGAATTTATAGGATGAAGGAATATAGGATTAATTAATCTTTACTCAATCGGATCGTCAGTAATGGCTATCTTTTTAATATTTCGGAATTCTGATTCCAAAATATTTGCGAAAAATATGCGAAAAATTTCTTTGTGAGTGATATGTCCTAAAAGAGCGTTTCCTTACGTAATCATAAAGAAATTATTGAATTTGAAAATATTATTGTACCTTTTCCTCGTACCACTTGCTTCTAAGGATGGTACCAGTTTGTCTCTGCGAAATCACCAAGTAGATAACACTTGGGAAAACCACAAGAAGTCCAAGACATACATTTCGACGAACAGGTGAACGCATCTTTTTCTTGCCGTTGTTGTCACCACTATCACTTGTTCCACCGTTACTGATGTCCAAATTATGATATTTACGTCTGTGCTTCGCCAGGGTGAAAACTTAGTTTAAATCACTGAAGATATAAATTACTACTCCTCGCTGAAATTTTGGCAACATTCGCTAGAACTATGATGAACTTTGGCTTTTGACAAGAACATCTACGGCTTCTCCTTTGTATTTCTGAAATTTTTACCTACCAAATAGAGGAAAAGTAACAAAACATTTAGTATTGGTTTATTATATCGATAAATTAAAAAGCCAATGAAACGTTGTTACTAAAGTAGTAGATAAGTCAAAATAGCAAGTTATGCTTTTTGTAAAATGACCACCAAACTTCCGATAATATATTATTGCAATTTTAAATACCCGTAAATCCTAATTATTCGATGCGATACACGCCAAATGGGTGTGCTCTTTACCAACTGTTTACCACCTTCACTAGCGTGGCAAAGTTCGACTGAAGCTCTCCAAGAGCGATCCTACGATTTTATCTGCGAATGTGAGTTTGCGACCGGTATAAAATCCACACTACACCAGTTTTTCTATAAAAATGTGCCTGGACTTTCTTAACACTTTCTGGCAGAAAGCAGCAGCAGCGTCAGCAAACAAACGTAATCGAAAGTGTCATGGGATTTGTAATTTGTATGATGTAATGCACAGCCTACACTAACTATGGCTTATGTGGAGTAAACCCTTGGAAAAAATGGAGAGTTGACAGGAAGTGCAGGCAGACGGTTTGATGGAATAATGGAGGTGTTCCTAAAAATCCTAAATACTTTCTATACTACACGATTACATTATGATTATTTCTTACAATTCCATCATACGTTCGGTAAAAGAAATCTGCGAAAGAAATTATCTGCGGTACATTTCGGTAGCTAGCCTAGCCACTTTACGAAAATGTAAATTAGATCAATCATAACCGACAAGCAACTGATTCATTACAGAAATTAACAACCAATAAAGCCTTGAGTATCGATTTAATCACTGATGCAATTATAAGTTAATTATTTGATTAATTTAGCAAACGTGAAGTGAAATTATTTTTGTAGATATAATGAAAATAAATATTACACATGTAGATCTTTCTCAGTCAAGCCTATAACTACAGAAAATATTTGCTAAAAATGAGAAAATGACAAATTTAATGCTTATTAGAAGAATGCTATGTAAATTCTTGCTTACAGTATGAGTTACGATTGAATACATATATATATCACTGATATTAAATTATACTTGGGAATGCAAATGTTAACACGCCTTTCTGCAGTAATGCATAGTCCACGAGTAGAAAGAGTGAACGAGTTCGTTAAAATTACCCAATTTTCGCTCAATTTAAACCCTATTTTTAGAGCTATGTGTTCTTTGTTTCACCTGATCCGTGACGATTCGTAGAACTATGTGTAATTATTTTACTTTGATTTTTTTAGTTGCTCATATTTTTTACTGTTATTATACTGCTTAATCTGGCCTGCCTGGATAAAATGAAGTGATGCATTCGTTTCATGTAACTGATGTAACACAAACAATACTAATGCAAAAACACAAATAAATCATGCATACCTGCTGGCCACAGGACGGTTACACGAGGAGTGTTTTTTGTTTAGTGATTAGGCTGAAATGGATTATCGGTCGAAGATATCCAGCACTTTACTACACTGAAAGGCACAAGTTGTTAGTTGCACAGGCGATTGATGATTATTTGGTTATTATTTGGATTGTGAAGGCTTCCTGGTTGGCTGGTTATCGAGCAATATCAGTGGAGCGAATGAAGTATTCAGATAAATTATGCTAACTGCTGATGTCTTTCACGCAAATAATAATAATAACTGTTATGTATGAGTACACGCTTGATATAATCTATAAATATTGGTTCTGTTTGTTAATAACCCTGAATAAAAAAATGTTGTCGTTGTCACTCCATCAGTCTCATAATGATAGGCGCATAATATCAATGTTCATTTAAAGTATTGAATTTAAATACTCACCACGAACGAATAAAATAAAAAAATTAAAAAAATGTTGCAGCAACGTCACTACTTAATTCACCGTAGCACTTTAAATACAAAATGTGGTTTGACAATGCTCGTATTCAATTCATAAGCACGAATCCACTGAAAATGGAAAACCACAAAGTGAACAGCAATGGAATTTCGGTTTGTTGAAGTGGAATTTGATGAATGTTTTGCTATAGTTTAAGGCATTATCTGCTTGCGGCGAGATTATGCGTCGATGTATGACTGTATTCTGCTGTATTTTAAAATGTCCTTTTTTTGTTTAATCTTATATTAACTTCTAAACGAAAGTATTCGCAATTATATACTTACCGCAGCGGTTAAATGCAGTATCGTTCAGCAACTGTTGAGCTGGAGCTGAGACAAACTCCCAGGATTTCTTCCAGCCAGTGTTATCCTGCTACTTTCAAACTTTAGAACATCTGTCTGTCCGTATTTTGTACAAATTAGTAGACTTTTTGCAACTCAAAACTTTTGAGTCAAAAGTCAGATTGTCAGTTTTTGATGCAGGTTAGTTATAAAAAGTGTAAAAAGATGACTTGTACTGAAATTTCACATTTATTCACATTAACCAAAATTTTACTAGTATGTACATATATAAAAAATTAAACTTAATCGTAAAAATTTTGTCACCGTCTCATACTGCCTATTTTATAGTTTAGCACAAACTTACCTACATACAAACAACACACCTGATGGTGAGCAAAACATGTATGTAGCAGTTTTCACAGACAGAATAAGTATGGACGTGGACGGACATGAACTAAACATTTTCACATACTGTGTGCTTTGTAGTTTGCCTTGTGCCCTTCTCTTTTTCTCATAATTGTTAACAATGTTATTTCCAAAATGAAAACGACTATATCTAACCAGAGAAGCAATGAAGCAAACAATGATGGTAAAGGGTAATCGTAATGGTATTGAATTGATGATATGATGAAGCTTTATATACCAAAGCACGTGTATGTCTATTCTAAGTTAGAATTTCTAACAATAGAACAGGATCTCATCGTAGTACAAATAAAGTGTTATTCTTCTTGCACCTTTGAATAATATCCTCGATGCACCTTATGTTGGCAGTAATGGAAACATGTAATGAAGGAAATGGGTAAATGGTTTGGCATCATTTAAGATTTTCTATAGTTGTTTGCTTTGATTTAGTTTGTTAAACATGATTTAACAAACACTGCAGTGTACAATCGAACAGCTTGTCTAAAGATCTAAATATAAAATTGTTTACTGTGCTTGCTACCAATGAGAAATTTCTTACAACAAAGCTTTGTAACACTTTACATTATGTTGCCTTGCTTAGTCAGTGTCAGTAAGTACTTAAGTAACGCTTATCAAAGCAAAAAAAGAAAACCAATGGAAAATGAGAGCTTCCTTTTGCATTTCCCCAGTTCACGTTTGGTGAATGTTACATTGTTAATGTAATTTTTTTAAAAATATGTATTGTTTTGGCATACTTTAATGCAACATTATATATTTCTATAATCTGCGGCTATGAATGCAATGGTGTTATTTTTAGTCAAGTTAAAATTCTTCTCAATTCGTTTAAGCTCATTTCGAGGCAGATTCAGATGACTGAATTTCGTACGTGTTTGAGTTTTTCCAGCTATCAAACAAAGCGATTTTAAAAATCTACGTACTAAATTATTATTTACACTTGATCAGAAAAAATATAATGTACCTGTTGCAACGCCTCAATTTGGTCCACTTTATCCGTTGGGATCAATTGTCCAGCTACAGCCGCATATTTTGTGAAATCTTGTAGCGCTTCAGTTTTTTCTGACTCTAGTTCATCCTGAGTCTTAAAAATTTCCACCTACAATCATGTTGTAATAAAATGCTTCAATTTACTTGAATGATTACATATATGAAAACCTCTAGAGAAGCCACACACCAAAATGTATGTACCTGAGACATTGTAGTCACAATAACCGCCATGATCTTTTCCAAATCCATGTGAATGAGTTCTGTTTCCAGCATGTTGTGTTCTAGTGCCACAACCACTAACAAATTGAATGGAAATCAGTTTCACATTTTTATGGCATTACATATAAATTATTGATTACAAAGCTTTAAGATAAATATTTACGTGCGATGTAGGATTGCAGACGTCGAATGGAAAAGTTTTTGAGGCAAGGCAGTTTAAACGGTCGTTGCGCCAAGAGCGCAGTATTATTTTGAGAGAGCAAATCATGAATCGGCAAAATGTCAACTTCTTTAGACAAATTATCCGACTGCAAATTAATTCGATTGTCGATTTTAAATTCATAGTCAAGTAACATATTTTCAAGTTAATCTATGCATGTGCAAACATAAATGGCATTAAGCTCCATACATAAAACTCTAATGGGTTTTCAGACTGCGTTTTCTCATCCCGAAACTCTTTTACACACAGCTCTAAATTGGTCACAACAACCGCAACTATTAAATTAGCAAAAACGAAGCCACCTGCGGAAACAGCAATCAGAAGATAGATCACGAGCAGTTTATCGTAGTAGTCACTTCCTGGACTCTAAAATAAGATCATATTTATTAGCTTCGACTCTTCAAACTGTTAATCCATGGATGTAAACTTCTTCTTGTTTTCACCCTAAAGTTTAAGAACGTCTCCAGAAGATCCGCCCATCCTATAATAAGCAGACAATATAAATTTTGATGCACAGTCTTACAATTATAGGATAACTTTTAAAACTATTTCCTAACCATCTTGGGTGACACAGATAAATACGGTGTACCATGCATCTAATCCATTGATAAAGTTAGCGAGATTAATTTCCTCAATGTCAAAGAGAATCACTCCCATTACACTCATTACTAGCATAAAAACAATCAGCACAAGAATTATGTTTCCCATGTTTTTCCCTGACTTGACAATGGTATGGGAAACAATGGAAAGGCTAGCCATGGAACTGACAGATCGGAGACTTCGAAAGGCTCGAACTACGCGTACAGTTACTAGGGCTCTGCCATTGCCTGTCGCAGCAATTGGTAATACCGTGGATGCTGCTACAATAAGGAATATTATCGTGAAGTCCAAAATATTCCACCAAACCTGCCAACAATAATGGGGGAATTAAACCAGATAATTTTTGTATGTGAACGTTGTACAATACGTACATTTTGTTGATCACCTTCCAAAACAGTCTAAAATCATACAGCCACTTGAGGAAAATCTCGAAAATAAATATACTCAGCACAATTTGATCGATAATAACGAACGCCCTTAGTACTTTAGGTTTGTCTGTTATGCTAGGAAAAGTTTGTAGTCCGATCATTATTGCATTCAGCATTACAAGAAATAAAATGACCCCACTGAAAACACGAAAGCGAGTTAGTTTCTATTACTTTATTTTATTAATTGTTTGTCAATGTGGAAATTGTAAATTGCTCACCGAAAAATTGCACTTTGAAGGATTTCATTGAGGAAAGAGTGAAAAACAACTTTGTGATATTCATAAGCGTCAAGATCCACAATTGAAGCAAAATGCTCCGCCCGTTTCTCTTTAAATCGTACTTTTTGACCTCGAAAGTAGGAATCACAGTGAGCCCCTACCTCTACGTGATAGAATGGGTCTGGCCTTTTCGCTAACTCTTCGTAGTAAATCCTTTTTTCTTTCTTTTTTAAATGTATAAAAGCTCCAGTTTTTCTAAGCCTTGTATCGCTACCTCTCACACCAGTAATGCTTCCAGATTTGCGAATTTCATCCTGATTCATCGCCGTAATTGAAGAACGAGAACGAGATCGTCGAAGCAATTTGTTGGTGTCTTTCTCGGAGCGTCGACTCGATCTAGAGTTGCGATCCATAATGCCAGGAGAGAATAATTTCGTAAACTATGTGGGGACAAGAAAGTTTTCTCAAAATGACAAGAACTCACTTTATACATCAACATTAAAATAGTTGAAGGAAACAAGGACCAAGTGCAAAACTAAAATTAAATAATAATTCTGTTCACGTAAATCTCAAGGCTTGTAAACTCATAACACACTTCTCATTTGCTTCTCATGGTGACCTAGTGCTCTTTTCACTTTTCAGGCCCAACAAAGTGAGAAAAACTCGTCTGAAAATGCCAGATGCCCAACTATCACACTCACGTGTAATGTAACTACAAGTGTCATCGGATGAAAAAATGCGAAATGCATGACATTCTAACGTGCAGTTAACCTTATGTAATGACGTATTTAGCTCTAGGTTTTCATGGGCTTTACTCGGGTTGGTGGGTGACACTTTCCACCTGGTCAATTTTATCGCAATTTTCTACCTCGCACATTGAGGTTTTCGCAATATGTCTCCATTTCGCATTTACATGTCTTGCAGAATGATCTTCCTCGCACTTACATGTCCCGCATGATTACCCCAGTTCGCAATGTGTCGCTTGCAAGAATATGAAAAAAAAATCCGAACGGAGAAAAATGCTGACAGGTCGTAAAGTGTTTGTTCATTAACCAATGTTAATCATGGATTCACCTCAACAGTAGTGTATATTACGGGAGAGGAAATTAAGTTTAATGGGAAAATGTACATCCCTGAAATACCTTTAAGTAGTGGCAGATCATACTAGCAGTGTACTATAAAATATTGTGCAGGAAGATACATTGCACGGTGCAATGATTGCACCTTACTAACACAAGTAAGGATAAAAATGTCGATTGTGAACGTGATTATTTGTGCTTGACTATGTAGGATTTGTAATATTAGTGGTTAATGTACAATATAAATAATGTGTAATATTGCATATTTTCGTATGCAAAGATAACAATTTTAAAAATTCTGTCGATAGGACTGCAAGTACTGGAATGGTATTATTGGGTAGAGGAAGCGAAAATGATTTTGTTTGGGTTTATTACAATAATGATAAATTACTATAAACTTGTTTTTAAAAATTATTGTGTGAAATCCAGATAATCAAAATAATATGATTTTGTTGGAGCACATTTTTCATGTCTAATTTTGGAGGTTGGTTGCCACTTTGAGATTGTAGTATTCCCGAATAATAATTAATACAATCATAACGCAATCTTAAATTACTTTATTAGCCAAAGCTTTCTTCAAATACTCAACTATTCACTGTTAGATCACAATCAAATCAAAGCTTCCAGTGTAAAAATCATTTTTATTTTGATACACTTACGATTTGTAATGTACAGGCTTTGATTAGGTGTATGAAATAAACAAAACATCTCCGATCATAAATAAAGTGACAAGTGAAGGATGAATGGGAGGAGAGCGTTTATGTTTTCGGAAATTCTTGCCTCAAATATCACTGAATAAAAATATAGCATGTCAACAATACGCGAAATAAGGCACTAGCAATTTCTAACAACAGAGCTTTCAATAATATTGCATTTCTTTTGTGACGACGATTTATTTTTTTATCTGCAATTAAGGGTGGCATCTTTTCTGATAGTCTGATTCTGATACTCGCTTGTATGGTGCAAGAGTAACAAAGTTATATGATACGAGACATTAAGAATGCAGGTGCCATATGATATTACATAATTCAATAATAAAGCAAACGTCGATCCCTGAAGCAGCAGTGTGCAAAAAGGATGCCAAATTCTGATTTAATGTAATGAAATGAATGAATTATTTATGGAAATATCTGATAGCATTTAAAATGAAGGTTCCACTGTAACCCTCGAAAATCTGTGTAAATTGTTTCATTCGTGAAAGAGACCATAATCTGTAAGGTGTAATAGAACGCGTCCTGAGCTATTGAGTGGATTTTTGTATATTTGCCAGAGAAAGATTAAAAACTTAAAAGCATTTCAGCCCCTGGGGTTAACAGTGTGAATTTCCTATAGTGTACAAACTGTTGTTTGAAAAGAAGTGAAAGTAAAGGTTTCAGATACGGGAGAGAAAATTGAAGCAAAACGATGTCGGATCTCAATAGAGAAGTACAATACATATACGTTTCAATATTTTGAAAGATGAAAAGTCGAATTGGTGTACATAGTTGGTAATAGTTGTGAATAATTTAATTTATTTTAGAGTGGATTTTGTAATGAAGCATTTGAAGAGGAAGATCGATTTCGCTACCATTTTGAAAAGCCACCTCCCCGATTTTCACTTGTAAGATGTCAATTAATATTTAAGAACATTTTACCCTGAAAACAAATTCTTTACATATTCTTAACTCTTCACAAAGGTGTGCACACAACAAGGATCGCTGCCAGTAAAATGCAACGAATATGATCCTTCTGCTCCGGTTCCATCAACCGAAACTTGTGAATCAGTTTCCAAAGAAAGTTCTGATTGGAATAATTTGGACAATCCAATTGATGTACTATGCAGCCATTGAAAACTATAGTTCATATATAATATAATATAGCATGTTTCATAAATATATAATATAGCATGATTTGAATAATGAAAGTCAAATAAACCGGAGGAAGAAGGCGATAGGGATACCTGGGACAACCCGGTTGAATTTTTGCTCTCGTGCATAAGCATGAGCGTAGGACTTGGTAATGTTTGGAGATGCCCAGGTGATGAGAAATTAACCTATGTACGACTGCTTTTAATACTATTAACTTGATGGACTATTAACCTGCCTGACTAATGTGACTAGTTATTTCAATTGTTAAAACCATATAGGTTTTGAAGTACAGATTAATTATCCATATGTTATGAATGGCTTGAACCACACCATAAGGGCTAATTTTATGACTAGAATTATGCGTACTTGATTCAAATGACACAAAACTTGATAATATATGTATCTAACTCTCTGCTTCTAAAAAAGCTTAACCCGTATCACAATAATTTTGAACACTAAAGAGTATCAAATTGATACTATCAATTATGACTGTGACAGTAGAGCTTCGTATATCTAAAAGTAGTAATTTTAAACTAAACGAATTTCTTCTACTTTACAGGAGTCGCTGCCCGGAACGGAGGGTAACTTTTAATTTACTAAATATAAAAGACATTAATGTTTAAAATAATCCTTTAATCGAGCATATTTTTGTTGTTTTATTTTTGTAGAGGTCAGCACAGAATCACAAAGAAATCTAATTACATTTAATGAAAAAGAAACTAATAGAAATTCATCTTTCATTTATTTGTATAGGTGCTTTCTTAATTCCGTATTTGGTTGTCCTGCTATTGATCGGACGGCCGTTATATTTTCTAGGAATGTTCATTTGATCCCCAAAACTACATACTGCATTTTTTGATTTTTGAAATTTTGACTTGGCTTGGTGTATGGAATTATTGGTACTCTGGTGTTCACCTAAACTTCAAATTGTGCCAATTTCACAATTATTAATTCGTTCTCAGCACATTAATGCTTGGTTTATTTGTTATGCATTATGCAAATGCATAAATGATGATAATACCAAACACCTATACGAAGGCTTCATATCAAAAGATGCGATAGTATTTTGAGGATTAAATGAAGTGCAACGAAATTTTAGAGATGTGTCTCGGCCAGTTTTCAAAATTTGGTCAGGTCAAGGTTTGGAATATGGCTCCGTTATTTAAAGGGGTTGGATATGGCTCAATCACAGGGGTAATATGTGTAGTTTCCTACTACTGTTCTCTGATGAGTGTAACAGTCTTCTACTGCTTTTCAAGTTTTGCAAAAAAACTTCCATGGTCCATATGCGATGCTGAAGCGTATGGTAATGAAACATGCAACTCTCCAAACGTTACACCAAGCCATTACGCTCAATTATATTATGAGTAGGTTAATCAAGTTGTTTATACGTATTTACATTTTCTTTTTCTAAATATTAAATATTTTTTGTCTGTACATTGAAATTACACTACTAGTCGCGTGGTATTCCCGCAACTGGAGAACATTAATGACGGTCTTGGGTCTCTCCACTGGAAACTGGCTTTGTGTCTTGCGCTTTCGTGGATCTTGATATTTTTGTCTCTCGTGAAAGGAGTAAAAAGCTCAGGCAAAATTGCTTATTTTACGGCAATTTTTCCCTATGTTGTGCTGTTTATCCTTTTAATTCGTGGTGTCACACTCGATGGAGCTGTCGATGGGATTTTGTACTTCATTAAACCACAGTGGGCAGCATTGTTGGAACCAAGGGTAATACAAACGAATATAAAACATTGCAAAGTTTTGAAATTACAATTTATTATTTATTATTATGCAGGTTTGGTATGCCTCGGTGGAACAAGTGTTTTTCTCTTTGAGCACCGGTTTGGTTCATTCATTATTTGATCTTTATAAACTAATTCAGCGTATTTTGATATTGAGCATTAATAAATGTCACAAAATGGTATTCATACATACTATTTTATGCCTAATGTCATAGTCTACTCTATAAGAATATATGCTATGCTAATGTCCAATATCAAACGAACCAATATAATACTCTGTTGATTAAATAAATTAAACTTTTCACAGGTTTTGGACCAATAATTATGTTTTCATCCTATAATCCGTTTAAGCAAAACGTTTACAAGTAAAAACTTAATGTTACGAATCGCACGATGAGCTTTTAGCACATGAGCACGATTTAAAATTTTGATATTCTCTAAGCGCTTCTTTGTAAATTTCAGAGACGTGTTAATTATCAGTTTCATGGACACTTTCACATCACTCCTAGCAGGATTTACAGTGTTTGCAGTGATGGGAAATTTAGCAAGTAAAGGCAATACAACAGATATTAGCGAAATAGTCCAAGGTGGCCCTGGTCTTGCCTTTATTCTTGTAAGATTGAAACAAATCAAAATTATTTAAAAAACAAAGAGAAACCATAGGTTAGAGAAACCATATTTAATTGAATTAGTATCCCCAAGCAATCGCGTCGTTCGATTGGGTGCCTCAACTTTTCGCAGTTTTATTTTTTCTAATGTTGTGAGTGAAGTGTTAATAATTTACAAAACTTTTACTTTCTTCCGTACATAATACGTTTCCTTCATTGAGTTCATTTTAAATACAATTTCTGTATATTTATGTGAAAATGCTCCATTTCTACACAAACACAAAATCAAAGATTTACCCTTGGCGTTGGATCTGCTACCAGTCTCACTGGTGGTGTGATAACTATTATTTGCGACCAATTTCCTCACTGGAAGAGGTGGATTGTGACAACTGTCGTATGTATCATTGGATGTCTCTTGGGGCTTATGTATGTTACTGAGGTTGGTCGTAGACATCTAAAATGATTATCTATGCGTAAAATGCGTATAACGTATTATAAATCTGATTTAATACCCTTAATTATGCTATAATTACTAAGGGCGGACTCTTCATGCTTGACCTAGTTGATCATTATGGAGCAGGCTTTATCGTTTACGTGATGGCTATGTTGGAGTGTGTCGGTGTTTCTTATGTCTATGGTTTGCAAAATTTTTGCACGGATATCCATTTTATGCTCGATATGAAAGTGGGAATTTACTGGAGACTTTGCTGGGGTATAATAATTCCTATCGGACTATTTGCTAATCTTTTGTATTACTTAATCACTGAATCGGAGTACACATCTGGAGGAGTTCCTTATCCTAAAGTGGCAACAAGTAATGTAGCTTAATTTTCAAAATCAACAGAATCCAACCTTTACCAATTTGATTTTTAAAAAATTTTATCCATAGTTTGTGGATGGGCCTTAACTGGATTTGCAGCATGTTTAATTCCCGTGTGGGCAATTCAGGCAATTTCCACAAGAAAAGCAACGTCGCTGTATGGAGTATGTGATTACATTTAATGCGTTCATTAATATGTAATTTAATTTAAATATGTATTTATATTTAACTATGTTCATAATGGCTACTACAGAAAATAATCGAATCCACTCAGCCAACGGTTCGTTGGGGTCCTCAAAATTCCAAGTTGCGACACGAGTGGCTTCAGTTTAAATCTGCAGCTGAACAAAGTCGTGGTACAGGAATTAAGCGAATTCTCAAAATATTCACGGGATAATTTATCCCATTATATCAAAATTTAAATATTTATCATTTAACCACCATTAAGTACTTGATTAGGTATGATTATGACTCATTTTTTACTGATTTAAATCAAACATAAATATGTTTATATTCTTTATAAAAATCTAGATCAGATCTATTGATTCAACAATTTAAATAATTGACGTAACCTAAAATACAATTAAAATTATATAGGGTATATAGGCAATGTTCATCAAAATAAAATAATGCATTGTTTTATTTAATTTAAAAACTTTAAATTAAAGATTGTATTTCACAAAGTTTATTATGTTTATATTCTTTATAAAAATCTAGATCAGATCTATTGATTCAACAATTTAAATAATTGACGTAACCTGAAATACAATTAAAATTATATAGAGTATGGGCAATGTTTATTAAAATAAACTAATGCATTGTTTTATTTAATTTAAAAACTTTAAATTAAAGATTGTTTTTCACAAAGTTTACTTCTTTTCCCACAAGTATTCTCTTTAATTCCATATGTAAATGAATAAAAGTATACAATTTTGAATCAAAGTCGCCGAGTTCCTTACACCAGCTCAATTTGCATAGGGGAAGTTTTTATTGAATCCTTTGTTGCGTTTTCTAAGAATGGAAAAATCAAAAGCAGAAATTTTAATACATTATTACGTTAGTGCATATAGCTTCTGATGAGTTTCATAAGTCATAATCGTACTAAAAACAATTGCATGTGGAACATGTGTATTGATAGACTCCAGTAATTTCTCATCAGCAACAACTTCCATCGCATGGATAATTTTCATTTGACGGGTATTAGATGATGCTATAATTTTTTGTGCCATCCAATATAAGAAAACACAAGACGTCATTCCGAGTATTCCAGTTATCAATAGCAGACACCTGTAGAGCAAATACTGTGTTAAGAAAGTTATAGTAATGTCTCAGGAGTTTTGGGACGGGACCGAACATTTGGTGGGTAAAAAAGGGCCGTGAATCTGCTTTAAAAGAGATGCTGACCATGGGTCATACTGAGATTCAAGAAGTGAAATACTGCGAGGAGTTTGATATTTGATAAGACGTTTTTCGTCACTTTGGCCAGAAACTCTTTTTTGGTGGACAAATGATGATAATCTTTTACTTTTGACCATATGCTTTAAAAACGAACAAATGAAATTCTGCGAATTTCAACGAGGTCATATCACATCATGTAACCTGTGATGTAACGCTACACATATCATACAATTCACTGTATCAAGATGAATCAATAAGCATTACTATTCTGTTAACATAGCAGAATTTATATTTTTATCATTTTTCTTTCGCCAAAGGTTCGGTCTTGAGTCCGATAGACTAAAAGAGGTTATAGCGAAATGACTATACTTTTAAATAGACCAAACAAAGAAACTACAACAACATTTAATAATTCAATAGGTATGTAAATATAATTACCCGAATAATGCCTTCAGGGACAAAGGAATGTGACAAACGACTTGTACACCTTCGCAGTAATCGGGATAGTGAAACACGCAATGGTCTAATTCTGTGCAGTTGAGTTCTCTATAATCACAATAATTATCATTCCAAATTCAAACAATAAATAAAAACAAACGACTATTTTGCTTAGGAAGCATTTTCAAAATAAAGAGTAAAGATAAACAGCTTACTGCGTAGGGCACAGTTGTTCACATTTTTCGAGATTTTTAATAGAGTTATTAATGCCCATTACAATAACCTTGTAGCCGCGATGATTATGATTGTCATCCCAGTCAGAAGATTGTTCCCCCGTTCTCCAGAACGCAAGGATTGCCGCCGCTGTCAACAGTATTGCGGCGGCCATTAAAAACACATTGGGTTTCGTTCCCGTTCCGGTAAACATTTTATGGAAATTAAATGTTTTAAACTTTCCTAATACAAATTTTGAAGATACACGCAAGTCTACAAATAAAAAGTCCTAGGTCCTAGCCCTAGCCCTCTTTTCCTTTAAAGAGACTAGAAATTGACTTGCGCAAGATTACAATCTTTTAAGTACTTACATGAGGAAACATAACCAAAAGACTCAATGATTCATTCTTTCTTGTCCTTGAATTCATCGTAAAAGCAATTAATAAGACTTTATTGTTTTCATACAGTGAAGTCATAAAATTTTAAATTATAATTCAATTGAACATAAAATGTAAAACCAAGCTCTTGTTCATATCAACAAATTGTTTAATACTTTATTTAACAAAGAAATACTTTAAAAAACGTTGCGTCGGTTGATAGTCTTTTGTGTTAATGCTGTATTACTTACTTTCAAACTCAAAATGCATACGTTTCCCATGCTATTGTCTGATTATATTATAATAACAACATCGAAATTAAAAAATCAACATTAAAATATAAATAGATACGCCCGCTTAAGCATGAGCTAAATAATGTGGGTTTCAATATGAACACATTCTATGTATGAAGGCGGTAGATCATTCTCCATTACGGTGGAATATGGCGGTGGTTTATCCGAAAAATTATAGTAGTCAGAAGCATTCGATATTATAATCACTGACCCGGATATACTTTGCTGAACGTTTAATTCAAGTGAATTCCGTTGATAACCAGTTGCTGAAAGCTCCGTGGAGTCCGCGGATATTTTTCTCCCCTTTTGAGTGCGAATTAGAAAGTAATGGAAAATTTTGAATGGCTCATGTAAAACAATGCATCTAATGAGCATATAAATGCTTATTGTTGCAATGAATAAACACAGTAGAAGAATTGCTGACGGATGTTCATACGTAATGTAGCTGGAGAAAAAAACACAAATGGTGACAAAAATTGAATTGAAAACTCAAAACATATAATTTAATTTCTACAACACCTACCAGCCGCATTACGAATGTGCACCCACATCGAACTTGTGCTCCTACACAGCTCTGAAATGATCCATCAGGAAATATTACATGTCTAATCTGATCCCATTTTGCCCACTGGCATGTAAAGTCACTGTAGGTTTTTTAAATGTAATTTTTAAAACTGTTATAGGGTGCAACACCAATAATTAAATGCATTAGATATAATTATTTACCTTGAGCAGACCATTTGACATAATTCGAATTCCGTACAATTCATTTTCGAGAGAACTTTATAATAATCGGATAACAAACGATTCACTATTTACAGATACTACAGAAAAAACGTCACTTTACTTCCTTTGAAAATTTCATTTGAAGTCAGACATATTCTTTCATCTTTTTTACAGTTAACGATTAAATTCTTAGAAAATCAACCAGTATGTCAGATTTTATTCGGGGTTCAGATTCCACGGCATTTATGATTGACTAAAGTGCATTGAGAACTAGTGCTGGTGCTGATTCCGCGTTTCATCTTACTCTCCGAATTGTCATGAAACTTCGCGTTGCTTTGAACAGAGAAACATGAAACTCAATGAGAATAGAGATTACTAAATACACAATTTCTGCGTTGAACCTCAAACCGGTTTACAATTTATTACTTTGTAAAGAATTATAGCGAGAAATTGTAGTAAAATCAGTTTCGAGCTACTCACTAAAACTTACCTCTGACCTTATTTGAAGAAGTCAAAGATGAGATACTAGGAAATCAAATAGCTTCATTTATTAGGGTACATTTTTTGGCTTTTTTAAGAGGAAGAGTTTTTATTATGAAAATAGCTTCATTTAATCAGTAAAAACAAATATTTTCTTTAAGCTGCAAAGAAAATCAACAAAAATTGCAAACATACATGAACTTGTAATAATTAAATGCTGTTCTTTGATTTGCGAATTTTATTTTATATACAGTATATTAATTATTTTATTTTCATTTTAGGTGAGTAAGTTGTAATTAAACATAACTTTTGTCCAATAAAACATTATCTCTTTTGAAGGAGGATGGAACTCTTTCCATTTGAATGTGAAAGATTCCAAAAATTACACATTAATCAACAGTGGAGACGAATTATGAATATCTGCTAACTTCAAATTATGAAACCACCAATTAAACGGCATCAACAGGAATGTTTTCAGGAAAGATATATGTAATGATAAGTTCTTTCAAAACTAAAAGTCGCTGATCATGAAAACATTTTTAAATAGATACTTGAGTAACTAACGGAAAGAATGTAATTAACAGAGATAGGTTACGTTGTCAGTGTGAGAGTCAATTGACCACTTAATCCGGAAAAAATTGGTTTAGTTTTGTATAATCAAACCGTATGCAAAGTTCAGTATTTAATTTGCTCTGCTCAATTGGAAAATGTGGAAGTGAATCTCAAATACAAAATGTATATTCTATAGAAGTTTCTATAATAAAAACTTTACAAAAACCGAAACAGGCTCTTTTCTACCATCATTCTGGTATACATTTCCGCAAACTTTTTTCATGCTTTTGCTTTGTATTAGTCTTAAAATAACACTGCTCAAATAAAGTTTGTTAGACGGAGACAGAAATAAAGTCGCAAAAAGAAGCAGTTCTAAATTCTTCAAATTGCTCAAAATTCCACAATGTTTTCAATTTGTTGTCACTCAAGCCGAGAGGAAAATGTATTCTGTATAAATGTGTTAATTTTAATCCACACGTATTTACTATGCCTAACTAATTCAAAATTTTCCAAGTGTTGGAACAGAAAAAGAAGCTCTATAATAACTCTACAGGAGAAAAGAAACAGTGGGAAAAGTTTACACCTTAAGTCAAAATTACTGTCAAAATGGAAACCTTTCACCTTTCCTTGTGGGATTACATTATTTTTGGAACAGTTTTGTGTATATCTTCCTTTATTGGGATTTACTTTCGAATGACAGGTGGCTATCAAAGGACCCTTCGAGTGAGTCTTAGTATAAGCAAAATTAAAAATTATACATTTAAATATAATAAAATTCGACATCCTATGAATTTATTTTAGGAATATCTTCTAGCTAACAATGAGATGTCTGCACTTCCGGTTGCTTTCTCTCTGATGGCAAGTTTTATCTCCGCCATTACTTTGTTGGGCGTCTCATCAGAAATATATAATTATGGAACGCAATTCCTGGTGATAAATTTTGCTTACGTATTGGGCACCTACATTGTGTGCTACGTTTATCTTCCGGTGTTTCGCAACCTCGGTGTTGTTTCAGTTTATGAATATTTAGAGATGAGGTTTGGAAAAACAACCAGAACGATTGCATCCACAGCATTTTTGATCCAAATGGTTCTTTACATGGGCATTGTCGTCTATGCACCGTCGATTGCTCTTTCATCTGTCACTGGGCTGGATAAAAATGTGTGCATATTAAGTATCGGAATAGTATGTACATTTTACTCTACCATAGGTGGCATGAAGGCTGTCTTATTTACCGATGTTTTCCAGGTGACCTTTGAATCTATCCTTGTTATTTCCGAAACATTATTCTCATTCTGTTTTTATGGAAGCGGTTCCATCTCCTTACTTTTATTTTCAGAGTCTTCTTATGATTACAGCGATTCTATGTGTGATTTATCATGGAATTGTTGAATTTGGTGGATTCGGTCAAATTTGGCAGATTGCAGTGGAAGGAGAACGTATTGAATTTTTCAAGTAACTCTTAAATTTTAAAGAAAAATATGAAATATAAACTATTACTATATAATTTTCCTTTATTTTCTTTAAGTTTCAGCCTTGACCCTACCGTACGACATACATTTTTCTCACAGTTGATTGGTGGAACGTTTGTATTCCTGAGCTTATACGGAGTCAATCAAGCTCAGGTACAGCGCCTACTCTCGACAAGGTGGGGTTGAATCCATTTATTGTATGTAATCATTGGAAAAGGATTATGCTTCCTAATGTAGTAATAAATCGCTTACTGTTGTTCAGGAATTTGCAAACAGCCAGACTCAGTTTATGGTACAGTTTGCCAATTTTGATGACTCTTAGTTTTGCAACTGGATTTGCAGGACTGGTAATTTACGCAAAATATAGGGAGTGTGATCCATTATTGAGTCAAAGGATTACTTCATCTGACCAGGTGCTAGTTTATGCTTTATCTTTACAATTTCTGTAAAAATATCAGAATTGGTAGATAAGACTGCGTTACTAAAAAAATTTACCCTCATTCTTTGTTCACAGCTACTGCCGCTCTACGTGGTAGAATCTTTTAAACCCATTCCTGGTCTGGCGGGACTCTTCATTGCAGGTATACTGAGCGGTTCTTTGTCAACTGTTTCGTCTGCAATCAATTCACTGGCCGCAGTGACCTACAGAGATTTCTTCCATTCGATTCTTCAACCCAAGCATCTTGGAACCGCAATGGTCTCCTGCATCATTAAGACAACGGCCCTTTGTTATGGACTTATTTGCATTGCCGTGGCTTTCACAGCCGACTACCTCGCCGGAGTTTTGCAAGCGAGTTTGACCATATTTGGAGTCGTAGGAGGACCTGTGTTAGGGCTCTTTAGTCTTGGTCTGATGTTCCCCAAAAATTTTAATGAAGTTGCTGTCGTGCTTTCCTTTATTATTTCTTTAGGGATCACATCTTGGATGGGATTCGGATTTGGATATCCCAAGCCTATTCCTACTAAGCTTTATCTTGGTGACATGTGCGACACTTTTAATATTACCGTAGTAGAAAGCATGAATGTAACATCTCCAGAAACTTCTGAGTACTTTTATTTACATAGAATATCTTACCAGTATTACCCGTACTTTGGATGCATTTCTACAGTAGTGATAGCTTTATTGCTGGGTATAATATTTAAAAGTACGAAGAAGAATGTTGATCCAATTTTATTGGCACCATCAGTTGTGAGATATTTAGTTGATGAAAATTTTCAAATGCAAATTAACTAACAGGGTTTTGTTCGTGACGAAAACCAAATCCTTTTATTACAACTAACAACATTTCTATCATTTTAATGTTAACATAACATAACAAGCATTAACTAGACTTTCGCAGTTCCAAAAAGCAGCGAAGCTGCCTTCATTTCTTTTCTCAATTTAATCGCATTAAATAAAATATAAGGGACAAGGACAACAAAAACTAAGCATCCAACAATTGTGCCTCCCACATACAATTAAGTGATACTATAAAACTATAATGCCATTTTAAACACCTTATATATACTAAAATGTATACTGTTTTGAATGTATACTAATAATACTTTTTCATAGAATGATTAATTTAAATAAACGTGTTTGGAAAAAAATTGCGAGAAGTATTTTTTCTTCGCAAATAATTAAATTACATTGAGTCACCTTGATTTTAACAATGTCACAAAAATCCAGACATACATGTTTATCTCTTCGTTATTATTTTAATCCTAATTTATAAGTAGAGAGAACAGAGTTTAACTTGCCTATAATGGAGCCGTATTTTGTAACTTCGTTAATTTTTCACAGTCTTATGAACTAAAATAGTCAAAATCCAGTAAACCAAAATCCAACCGATGGTTGAAACAAAGCCTGGCCATACATGAGGATGATCGATTCCCCATCCTCGAGTAGCCAGAGACCGCATGGATTCGCAAGCCATATTACATGGCACAAGGTAAGCAATGTACTGCAAAAATTTGGGAATACCTGTGACAAAAAAGGGGTTGTTAATAGATAATATAAAAGTTTGGCTAATAGTTTTTGATCACTCTACAGATAAGCTTGCAATTACAAACCTTCTAGGGGCCAAACCATTCCAGATAATACCATGTTGGGATAGTAGGAACTATAAAAATTGGAAATAAATGTAAAATGAATCAGGTGCATACTTTCGAATTGTTTGTCAGCATAAAACATTTTTAGAAAGTGCATACCCAATAGAAACCAAAATGGTTTGCACTTCTTCTGTACAGAAAGTAGAGGCTAAAAAGCCAAGGCTCAGACCACAGAAGCCAATCAACAGAGAAAGTACAATTCCCCATATAATTGGCCCATTAAATTGAATAGTGAACATTTGCGTAATAATTAAGAAAATGAGAAGTGTTTGGACGACCAAAACAATTCCTTCCGTAATAAAATAAGAAACAAGAATTTCCACGGTTCTGACCCCTGACACCAAACCACGATCTAAGGTACCACGTTTCTTATCAGAAATGTGATTTACACCTCCGGTGATCAGTGGACAGAAAAATATAATTCTGCAAACAAGAGTATTTAAGATTATTAGCATATTAAACATCATAATCATGTAGACATAATAATCATCTATATAAAACGTTTCGTATACCCTAGAATGGCACTTGGAGCAAGAAACTGGCGGAAGTTTGTGTCCGTTGACCCATAGATCGGTTCTTCCAGCTGCATTTACATAAAATTTATGAGTTTTTCTTTACATAAAGTTGCATATTATATTTTCATCTTGAGCAGAATTTAATTCATTTTTGCTACCTTCAGCGGAATTTCCCCGACACGTCTGTCAAACTGACAAGACTCAAAAAGTTGAACAATGTATTTCTGGAACGTGAAGAAGAAGGTGGTTCGGATAGTTTCTGCGACTTGTTTGCCTAAATAGTGGTAAAATAAGGAATGCTACGTTATGCTTGATTATTCATTGCAACTTTTCTCATCCAATGCAAGTCAAGGTTGTTGTTTTTTCTTATATCTTATAAGAATAAATTATGATTTCATCATTTACACAATTCTCCTTGTGTAAGTTTATGTATTTAAATAAGTTACGAAATTGCATTCGTTGGCATATTTAAAAGAAATTCATTAAGTGTTCTTACTGGTCATATCCATTTCAAATGAAATGATTGATCCATTGAGTATTTCTTCAGTAGGTTCGCCTCCTTCAATTGCCCGTTGATACATGAAAGTGGAGTAATTTTGTGGGAAAACCATGAAGCCCCATGTTTTACCAGCTTTGGTCTGTTCCAAAGCCTCCTCTTCCGTCTCAAATGGGATCTATAGAATGTTGCATTAAAAATGAAAAATGGTGGTGTTATGACGGTGTTTGAGACTGAATGAAATAATGCAGTAAATGTATATAATTAGGGTACGGTATAGCGAGAAATTGTTTCACATTTTGTAACTAAACAAAAAGGTCAGCAATTAAGCGTTATAAAAGGGAATGTTTTTGTTTCAAATTCTTATAATTAGTATTCTATAACGCTACATACCAATTTCAGCGTTTTATTAATCGAGTTTTGTGCAGGGAGTAAATCTAGGAAACGACAGCTTAAATGTTCACTGGAGCAAGTTGTAGACGAGTAGTTTTTGCAATCCGAGTCAAAATTGACAACGCCGACTTCCAAATCAGTAGGATCGTTACCGACAGTGACGCATACATTCATCATTTGGATGCAGGGGAGAATTAAAACAAAAAACAGGAATCTATCGGAAGCAAAAGCAATAGAATTATTAATATTTTTCATCCACATACATAGGTACAAATTATAATATAATATCGTAGCAATCAACATAAACTCTTGTGCAATGTGCAATTAATGATTGATTCAGGAAACTGAGTTATTGAAATGTGTTCTAAATGTTTAATAGAATGGGAAAGTGTAGCATTTAAATTTCGAACATTCTAATCGACTTCTTTGCTTCCTTCCAATACGATAGAATATGTTTATGAAACGAAAGCTACAAACGACTTCCACATAACTTTACTGAAAAGCTGCAATTTCAACTAAATGATTCAATTGAATTTTCCCTTGTAACAATGCTGTGTTCCTTTTCTTGGGAAGTAGTTTAGAATCTGAACAAGATCTGTGGAAGGAAGCGTTAGCCAGCTTATGTTAGTATCATCTCTAAAATTCTGCGTAAAATAAATAGTTCTGATTTTGCTCAGCGGAATTCTCTGGCTGAATTCCCATAATACCCAGCGTGTTTCAGATTGTATTGTATTGTATGAAGACATGTCTGATTCCAAATGCACGAAGGAAATAAAATATGTGTCTTTCTTTACACATGTACAGCAAAAAAGGATAAAGCAATTACGTTGCACGCTACGTAACTTAACTTTTCTACATCTCTTTACACATGTTTTATCAAAAATTATTTGTGTAATTCGCGCATGTTTATAATGGATGAGCCCGATCATCCATTTTACTATTACTATCATCTCTTCATCTCATTTTGATTGCTTCAGACTAAAGTATATGTTTGTGAACTACTGAATGAATATAAAAACAACTTGCAAAATAAAAATTGTTTTCAGTAAGAACCATAAAAGTAATTCAACTTACTTGCGATTTCTCATGAGCAAGATCAGATTTTTCCTCACCAAGGCCTTGAGTCTAGAGATTCCAAGATGGATCTCGTCATGAATATCTTGCTTAAATGACTGTCTGCGTTTATAGCTAATAACTGAGCGAGAAGAGAGACTTTTTTCCAATTTGTGAGGTCGTTGAGGAGGTTGAGGCAAGGCAACGACAGCCTGTTGTTGGGCTTGCGGATTAATTGAAATGTCGGAAAGAGTTGGTGGACCTGAAGGAGCGTCCTTGTTACTTCCTCCAGCGTTGCGGAGTCGAGGAGCACCAGATGTGAATGTAGCTGCAGATACGGACAAACGGGCTTTTGATTGAAAGGAAATTTCTTCAATGGCTTGAGCAACTGGATCATTGTCATTTTGTTTAGCATTTGCTTCAGCCTCGCTGATCCCCATTGTGTCATTTTTACATAATTTTAGCACAATATCTTCCAATAAATTTGTGTTGTATTCTTGAAGTAAAGCTTCCGGTGACTTTTCTGCGAGCAGACGTCCGCTTCGCATTAAACCGATCTACAAGGAAAAAATATTTTAAGCATAATGCACTTGTATCAAATCGGTATCAAATCAAGACACCGACACAGCTTTATAAAACAGTCTTTTAGTTCGCGTTTATGCGGAACATAATTTGTCGGCTCGGCACAGTTATTTATTATTGTTATTCATCAAGGTAAAGTAACTCTACTGCAAAAAATGTTACTTCCTTGCTTAAGTCTGTCTAAGTCGTTTTAACTCTAACCGCAATTCAGTTGAGTATTGCGCAGAAACTTGGGAGCAAAAAGTTGCTTTCGATCTGTGCATCTATTCAAGTGAAGCACAACAAAATGATAAGTTCATATTGACGTCATTTTGTAACCCCAGCCAAGTCGTATTTGTGAATTCTTTTTTTCTCATAAAAACTACAAAAGCACTCACATTTCTCGCTATTATAAAAACTTGTACTGGTTATAGTTACGTCAAGTTAGTTGTTTGACTCCAATTCAAGTGCATATTCTTTAGCAATGGCAGAATGGTTGAAACTATCAACTTTGCTATCAAGTCAGACATGCAGCTTTGTTCGCTTCAGTAGGGTATTTCCTATAGAGTTTCCTTGACTTGCTTTGGTGGTCATTTCATTTCTTAGAAAACCCTAAACTGCTAAACATAAGGCTCGGTTTATCTAACAAGTCGTGTTATTACTGGGAAATCAGAACCATCATGGTATTTTTTGTTTTGTCAAATCGGTGTGCTTAACTTTAAGTTTCAACGTCGTCTAAGGTAGCTTACGCTAAAGAGAGAAGAGCATTTATTTATTATTATCAACAATTCAATCAGACTTACGCTGTGGGACTGACGAGCCTCCTCAATGTAATGAGTTGTAATGATTACAGTTGTTTGCCCTCTTGCAACCAATTTACACAAGTGGTTCCATATGCTAGAAGTGCAAAAAAATGTCATCGTTGAATGCTTATGTTTGTAATATTAAAAATAAGAAATTAGCGTTCATTAGAGTTGAATAATCGTTTACAATCAGCAGAAGCAACTTGTAATATTCTACAAAAACTAAATATCTGAGTCATACAATAATAGATTTCGGAAGAAATGTGGTTTTAAATCAAACCATTCCTCGACAAGACTACAAGACTGTCAGTTTGCGTGTGGTTTATTATTTTAAATAACTTACCACGCATTCCTAACAATAAATATGTTCGCATCGCAGTAGCATCAACTATTTTCCCTACAATGAGTCATATCACAGATAGACACTATTTTTAACCAAAACAAACTGTAATATAAAGGTATGGGCTGAGCTATTGAAAAAATACTCAAGACAAATGTAGTCAAAAAGTTGACTCATTTGGTCATCTGAGTTGACCTTTGACAACTATTAATTACATTTAAAAAATACAAGGCTCAGTTCATTTTAAGTTGTGTCATAATCTTAAGATCAAGAAGCGGAGGTCGACCATTCCCTTGATTTTTATTCCTTCTGAATTCCAAACAATAACATTTGATGTGAAGTTGTGGCACGATGCGCTTATTCTTTCAGAGAGTGACAATATAACGAAACTACCATAGTGTATGATGTTCATTAGATGCATATAGTGTATAATCAAGGATTGTTGTTTTACGTATGATATTGTATACTTTGCATCAAAAAACCCAAATATTACTAATTGCACTCTTTATTTAAGTATTGTATTCTAATGAAGAGAGTGCTCTTATCATGTCATAGCCCTACGTATACGTATGCATAATAACCTACTCTCGAGATGTTTTGCTTTTGGCCATGAAATCTCTTAAGATGAGATTTCGCAATGAGATCGGCAAAGTCAATGGAAGCATTATGAAATTACTCAACATAGTAATGCACGGATTTTTCCATTGTGTGTACATGAAGTAGGATTGTGGGGATTTTCTGCAATGAAATGCAATGGTTGCAAACTGATATACGCAGCGCACGCTTCTTTTGTTGTACCATTTAGGTAGGTTGACGTGATGGCCTTTCGTGTGTGATTGCCATGTTGAGATAAAACAGATCGTTTGAATAGGTATGTAACATTTCATACAAACGTCCTTTTTAATTGCTTCTGTACCGTTTTTTATCACGAACAACAAAATAACTTTTGCTGTGTTATGAGACCGTTTCCTCTAAAACGATATTTCAAATTTTGATATGGAATGGTTGATTTTGACAGACGAATTCCAGTAGAATGAATGAAAATAGTAATAGAGATAAGATTTGGTCTAATATACCGATAAAAAAGATTTGCAATGGAAAGGTTTGGTGTTAAGGGGCAATATGCAATTTCTGTAATGCTACCCCCCCCCCACATTGGCACTGAACTAAAAAGTTACATCAAGATATGAGAAAATCTACTTACTTTTCTCGGAGTAGCGGATCAACACCAACGGTCTACAAGATTATCATAGAATAAACAATCACACAATTAGACATCGCGAATAATTTAGCCAACTAATAAAAACCTATCATTCTTACCGGCTCATCTAAAATCATTAATTCCGGAGAATGAATCAGAGCTGCTGCAAAGCTCACACGTCGTTTTTGGCCACCACTATAATAGTTTTAAAGAGTCTCATTTAATCATTTAAGATGCCTTAAAACCTTTATCTGCATTTTTGCAGTTGGTTTAATAGATGCATACCTTAGAGTTCTAACAGTTCTGAAAGCAGGCGGTAGATCTAAAAATTCTATCAGAAAATCGACCTGGTCCTCAACCTCATCTTTTGACATGCCACAAATGGTGCCAAAGTATTGAAGCGTTTCGGAAATAGTAAAGTCCTCGTATAAACAAATGTCCTATCACAAATGAAAGCCACAAAAAACAATCAATACATGTCGATTTGAGCCGGGTGCAAAGAGAAGTTATTGTTATCACTGATTAATTATTGGTTAATTACCTGGGGCATGTAACCAACACGTCGTCCTTTAATTCAATGACACAAACTTTAATTAGCATTGGCTTTAAAAAAAAGAAAGAAGAGAGACATGTCGCTTGCAGTTGATTAGTCTCTAATTACCTGGAATGCCAGACTGCTTTGTTCCTGGTTTGGCTCCAAAAACGGTTATACTTCCTTCATCCAAGTTTCGTAGACCGACTACGCAGCTCAAAGTTGTTGTCTTTCCACATCCACTGCTTCCCAACAAACTATAACTATACATCAAAGAGAGAAATCAACAGCTTCGAATCGGACAGTTCCTCCAAAATTGCACACTATTTAGATAATCATTCTTCTTTGATAATCAGTCGAATGGTCATAAGCGTTTCTTACATGGATCCTTCTTTCACCGTCATGTTGAAGTCGTTCAGCACAGGGCTCTTTGCTCCACGATAAGTTTTCATGGCATTTCGAATGACTACAGCATTATTTGTGCTCCATTCAGTTGCTCTCGTGTTGTTCACGATTCTCGTTGTGGTGTCCTTCGGAATAATATTTACACTAGTTTGAGCACCACCACTGTTACTGGACCCATTCGCGGAAGTAGCGTTTCCGTTTCCGTTCAAATTGGCCATGCCAATTTCTTCAGGACCAGTTTCAAATCCTGGATTGTCATAATTTTGCTCTGCACTGATTTCCGCCATTTTCCCACTTATCTCAACTCACTCACTTTTCTTAACTATTTTTATCGACCAAGATCACCTTAAAAATTTACATTACTTTTAGACATGCGCAACATTGAATGCCAGAGAGTGCGACAGTAAACGTGTACGTAAAAATGGCAGCGTACTCTGTGACTTTATTTCTTTAAACTAAGAGATTGATCACAACAAACACAAACTCAAACAGGTACCGAGTATAGCTCCACCATGGACCACTTTTCGCACAAGACTGACAATGTTTAATTGCATTGAGAAGTCAGCTTTACGTTGAAACTACAACAAACTACGAATCAGTGTAAGATTTTTTTTTTGCAACTTTTCCTCACGTAGCCAATCCAACTGGGATTCTTCGTATTCACCAACCCAACCACTCCACTCCAGAAACCACTTCGTACACGATACCAGTTTTTATAATAATGCTTTATTACAGCAATGCAAGATTGCGAATTCGTATAAATTCTTCCGCTTTCAATGCTTCATTGCTATTGCTGGGCGCTTGGCTCCAGGAAAAATGATACTAAAAATCAACGGCGCACTGCATAAATGCCAGAAAGCAGGTACCATTATTCCTCTTACAGGCGATGTGTGTGTGTGTCTTAATGCAGACAAGTAATTTCAATACATTTTCTACCTCAACTTACAATCTTGTACTACTTTAATAATGTGAATTGAACAACAACTACAATATAATGTAAAGTGATTACACAACATTTCAATAAGTATAATTATTAAGTTTGATTTTCTTTTATCCCATGGGCAATGGAATATAACCACAACCTGATCAATTCAAATTTAATACAGACAAACTGGCAAGGAACTTATTTTGCAATATCGCAAAAATAGTGTGAGCAGAAAATGCTTTGGAACTATCTCAACAATAAAGTTGGAAAGCCCCCTTACATGTCGACAATACGTGAATAAAAGAGGACTGGAACCACTTTTTGTTTCTTTTGGGTGCTCCGTCTTTTATCCTTGTGGCTTACCTAACCAGTTCTTTTGATGGTAATGATGATGGGACAGAAAAGGACGTCCAGTTCACTTTTCAGTTATCTCTACGTACATTTGTATGTATGTAAAGTCGAGTTGAGGCTGCCTAATTTAAAATATAAACAAGAAGAAACATCACTCACATTCTCACTTTGCAGAATCATTGCGAAAGATACCACTGAACTTTGTTACTTCTCTCGCACAAAACTTTTTGAAGACTCTTAGTACCTTTTGTGATGCATGAGCTTAAGCTGTTGGCTTTAGATCACACAGCTACTTATGTATATGTGCAAAATTTGAGGTGTAAAAGAACTCAGTATGTAATAATTAGAAACAAAGCAAACAATACATAAACCTGCAAAATCTTCAACAATATGCTCAGTTCATATTCATAAGTTTAATTTTCAACTCGTTCAGAGAATCAATTGTCAGCAAAGCGGACTGAGGAGACTCTTGTCTCTGCTTTGCAAACTCCTCTGTTCTGTGGCAATACCCACTGACAAGGAATAACTAAAAATTATTATGAAGTACTTATTAGTATTAAGTACACTAGATATCTGTGATACTTTTTTGCTTTGACGTACATACATACTTCCAATTTTTTTAGTTTGCTGGTAATTCTGTTACAGAATTTCTGTATTGCTCAGGGGCTCAGCTACATCTACTCGAACGAGGTAAATTTGTAGACGTTTTTACTGTACGCATGAATTGATGTCCCCTTAACATTTTGGTATGCCTCACAATCTCCTCTCACTATAACCTTTCCATTTGAATAGGTACAGAGTGCTTAACTAACAAATATAGCTGCTATATGGGATGGACTTCATTAACTATATGTCGTCAGTTAGGTCAAGACTGATTAAGCACTCAACCTTTAAGCGGAATTGCCATTTTAAACATCATCCTGACGAGCTATTCCAACGCATTGATGTACAAAATGTGCCATCTACAATGAATAGCCCTTATGCAAAACGAATTTCTGCAATCCTAACGATAGACAAGAGCTCTAGAAAAACACGCTATCTAAGACATCTTTCATTACATTCACATTGTTTAGGAAAATAAGTATACTGATTACTAGTAGTTTACTACTGATAGTACAATTTTTGAAAACTCATTGCTACATTTATTTGCTTTAAAACGCTCCAATTTAACACTGCTAGTTTTTATTGGGCTTGTACATTGTATGGAACATGTTAGAATATTTCTCAAGTCAAACCAGTTTTCTGCTTGACTTCATTACGTGCATGAGCACCTGTATTATGCACGTAGTCCTGCTTTTTGTCGCAAGTTGATTTTTTTTAAATAAAAAAACATCATTGTGTGTGGCTTTGGTAAACGCCTGCTTACGTCTACATCTCCATGATACATACTTCACAAGACTATGACGCACAGCAAAATTGTATGAAAATGCAATACTTATTACAGTTTGAGGGAAATTGTAGTTGCCCGCATAACTGTCATATCTGACTGATTGATCAAGCTGGAAAACCCGTGATTTAATTTGTACCTTTTTGTACTTCTTTTTCTTTTTTAGATTTTCATCTGTGTCACATTAAAACCGACGAGTAACAAATTACCCACCAATTCAAGCAATGAAAACTATAATGGGAAGCATCCTTTCGTTGACAACGTCATTCATCCTCACCGTTCTACAATTATTCCCATCATTTCTTTTTGTAAATGCTGCTCCGTTTCTATAAGGCTGTAATTTGGTCAGTGGAATGAAATGAGCTTCAAACTACCTATACATATCTTAACTTTCAATCGTAATTACCTTTTTGTTCAACTCTTTAAAGTAGGTAATGGTAGAAGTGTAGGTGCTTGCAGTATCCTCATATAAATTAAACTTTAAATATGGATCGTCGAATGGCAACCTTCTTCGATAATTATTTTTTATAAGGCGACTTCCCAAAAATGAAAAGTAAGAAAATTGTATGAATGGGAAAAATGAGAATCCTCATTCTCACGACGGAGATCAATCGTGGAGTCTGTTCAATGTCTTATGGAATTTCCCTAGCATTTGCAAGTTGCTAGTGCTGCTACTTATTGTGACTGAACCAATTCAATGCAGGTCAAAATCGTCTTCCAAGAATGGCAAAGACAATAAACGTTAGCATTGTAAATGCAAAATTTGTGAAGTGATTATAATAATAATGAATATCAGTATTTACGCACAATAAATATTTAAACATGGATGTGAATTTAGACTTAATAGCAATTTACTACTTACTTCCTTTTCTGTAATGGTAAATCGTGGAATGTGGAGAAGCATTTGGCAACATTTACACCTTTGCCCTTAATATAAAATTCATAAATTCATTACAGAGTTGGTGTTGGTAGTGTGGTTATTTTGTAGCAGTAACAATGATATAATAGGAAACGACGTGAAGAATCAAGTCCAAGTGCAATAATGTACTTAAGGTATTTAACAATCGCTGTCGCATTTTGTTTGTCGTTTGTAAATAAATGACGTCATTAATAATCATGGGCAACGAATACAATAAACCCGTTTATCCAAATTCTTGGTACGAACGAACTAACCAATGACGTCTTTATGCTTTTTAAAATAAAATGAAAGTGTTACGGGTTTACTTTATTTCAAACAAGATTTTCTTATAGATAGAATTCTATATTCATCGAACGTAGTTACAATGCTTTACGTTTCAATTTCAATCGCACGCTATATCTAAATATGTCCATACTCCATGTGGGTCGGTCGGGTCGAAAATGAACGTTTCCAGGTCTAAACATTATTGTTAAGTGATTACTTCATTTTCAGACCATCAAAGATTCAAGTATGTAAGGCCCCAACATTTAATAAGAACCTACAACTTCCAAAAATATGTATTGATATCTACTATTGTTAAACTGAATAAGATTTTAGCTTTTCATTATTAGCGCGGTAATTCGTTTACAAAAACTTAGTTAGTATTAAACTTTTATTTGTCATGTTTATACATATCATGTTTATATCATTTTGTAGAAGGCACATTTATACGTTAACTGTACTCGATGAATTGTGGCAAACATTAAAAAATTCAAGTGTATTGAAAATTAAAATAATTAATTTAAAATGTGCAATTCCTCCTTGAAAAAAGCCTTGATTGAATCAGCGTCAAACAGGATAATATTTTATTTTAAAATTATCTGGTGTAATTACCTCTATCGTAAGTAAGTATTAAAGTTGATCAAGATCAATTCATTTCCAGTTTAACATGACGTCACAAAAGTAATACGGCATTTTGCAAAGTTATACGACTTTGTACATGGTAGATTTTTTAATATAAAAATCTCCACACAAATCAATTATGTAGTGGATGTGAAGAGTTATAATGTATAGTGACTTTCAGCCAAGACACTCATCAACCCAAATTATAAATGTGATATGCGATATGTCTTATTAATGCGATTTTTAAAAAATCTTCGACGTACAAACAATAAAAAAGTCTGCGCCGAAACGTTATTGAAATACACTTAACATTTCATATTATAGACAGACCTTTCTTATTCTGAATTTCAGTTATGTTGAAATTTATTGTGTTAGGCAGTAAGAACTATCCGTAGGACGTAATCATTGCGCTCCACACTTTGATTATATATGAGGAATAAAATGGCAGACACGCGAACACACATTTACAAAATGTTGGGATAAGTTCACTGTAAATTGCCACAATCGATCTCAGTCTCATGCTGTAACTGATGCAAATTGCAAGTTTTTGCCTTATACCCACCACTTGTCACTCATTTTGAACATGATGTTAAGGTGTGCTGGCTGTGCTGCATTATTGTTGCAACAGAGTATGTACCTGCAGAACAAACAGTGATTCTGGGTTATTAACATGATCACTGCCATGAATCATGATTGGATCATTAGGAACAAATTGCTTTACTAGAGATATCATTTTAAAGCTGAAAAAAACGATATTCGCATTCAAAACACTTATGCGTAGTTTCGTAATATGACACTGATTGAAATATGTTTCATATAACATCTTAAGTTTTGTAAGAAACTGGAAGGTTTTCATTAGACTTATGTACAATTGGTATTGGTACTTACCAGATTTTACAGGAACGAAGTAAAAAATCGAGTTGGGACAATAATGGTCTAATTCCCAATACAGTAAACCGCCCACCTGCGTCCACTACACTTTCACCCGCCGCAACCTCCCCTCACAATTACCCCCTTCCAGTTTCACACAATGGTTCAGTTCTGCGTTTCTATGGGGGACCTTGAAGTACCTACTCTTTTGACCATGTTAAACTTGAAATCAAATCGGTGCTACAATTTTAGATTCAGATTTTTTCTGATATGTGTACAATAAATTGCTGCTACTGCCACTATCTATATGTTGTAATATCAGTACTATCAATATCATACCAATGCTACAATTAAAATCAATTTGCATTTTCTCCTTTTTATGCATTGCAATTGCAACATGTAACGAAAACGAGAAATGTCAATATCCACCAAAAGGCAAGAAAAATCATAATAAAAACATTTATGCCTGATGGCTAAGTGTAACCGTTTATCCCCGATTTCCAAATAATAAACTTTACGACGTATCGCGCTGTTTGTTTCCCAGATAAACCTCAATTCTCCACGCTGGGAATGAAATGTTCCTCACAGAATGATGCTTACGTGCTTGGTTTAGCCATAAATTCGGCAATGTCTACACTGCCGGGGCGTTGGAAAGCAATCGCCTATTTGGAATCCCCATCTCATGAAGGCAACTCTGATTCAGAAAACTGCAAACACAATGAAAGGCTTGCTATACAGAAATGGAGAGGCAAGGTGGTGACATAAAAATATTTACAATTATTTGTCAAATGAGGAATTGTTTTCAAGGCATAGATATCCTATTGTATGGTTTTAGGATGTATTTTCCAAACAATGCGACCCATTTGCACTTACCTATTGCAGAATGGAATACTACACCGTTATATTCTATATAAACAGCGGCGAACGCAAAACCTTACGTCGAACGTCCAAGTGTGATTGCAATTACTTGTATTCAGTAAGAAGAACTGATAGCTCAGGAAAGGAAAAATGTTATGCGAAGGCTGGGGTGCCCTGCAAGTTTAAACAATTAACGGATGTACCAGACGATTCAATACCAAATAAAACTCTCGAGTGTGACAGCCAATTGAAATGTAACCCTGCGAATGAGGACGACGTTAAGTATCAACTTCAGAGATCTTTTCACGGAATTGCAATGAATCCTATTGCACACGAAGTAATGGTAGCAACCGCTACTGCTTATTGCGATTGTAATTCACCTAATCTAAGAATTAATGCTATTAACGAATGTGTACTAAGAAATGTTGCTTCAAAGATTATGGTTAGAATTCACTTTGCATTAATTTTTACTGCGGGAATAGTTTTTATGAATCAGTTAAATCTTTCACTTTGAATTTATTTGTTCAAAATAAATTACTCCACTGGAGAATTATATGAATGATTTACTGTGTAAAGTGTGTAAACAAACTTTAATTAGACTACCTAATTTAGGTATTATTTGAGGATCATATTCATCAATACTCACTAGCGCTTGCATTAGACATCACCGAAATAAATCAGCAGTAGTAGCAAAATCCTATCTACCACGTCCTCTTCCTCCTCGCCTCCCCCGACCCCTGCCTCGACCCCGACGACCTCTTCCACCTCTGAAACCACCCCTTCCACCAGGTCCTTTTTTACTGTCCAGTTCTCGATGTTTTTCAACGAAAGGTTCAAATTCTTCCGTACAAAATATACAACCTTTCTTTTCGCCTTCATTTGCCCGTTTAGGTAACTCGACAAGTACCAACTGACTTTCACATGATTCGCATGATTCTTCATCTAAAACTGTCACTCTTCTGGAGCCTTCAAATATGGTTATATAGACATCACATCTATAAATAAACAAAAAATACATTATCTATTTTATCCATTTAAATGCTGAATCTGAGAGGTTAGAATTACCTATTGCAACTAATTTTGTGTTTTGGACCAGACGCGGGATCCAAAACCAATATCCCATCTTCACATTCTTCACAAGCACAAATACCCTTCAGACCTTCAATGACAACAAATTCCAATAGTTAGAACTATAATTAAAGTTATTAACTTTGTCACAGGTCACAGTTATGTATCCTTTTCTTTTCTTACTAAATCCGTAAGGACAAGTGGGATGAAGACAGTTGTTGCAGGCGTTCCCCTTTCTCATACCCCTGGAATTAAAGCATATAATTTCTTGTGATTTACAGGGATAAAAGCAAGAATGCAATTCCTATTAATTTTCACATAATTTCGACAACTCACGGGAAAGGTGGATTGTTAACGCAATATGGACAAAAAATGAAACTTTTAGCTTTGCTGCCTCCATTAAACTCGATTAATTCGAAGTCATCTAAAGGACAGCGTGTATCATTGAAAGCCCTTAGAAGACCACCTTGCGGGATGTTGTAAGTATCTGTGCAAGTTGCACAATGTAGCCGGCTTACATTTAAGCTAACTAACTTCATGTATCTTCGGCATTTTCCACATCTGGATTGAATAAATATTAAATATTACTGTCAAACTCAATTGCTAATTACCATTAAATATGTCTTAATAAAAAAGTTGATCTGTACCTTGAAAATGGTTTCCCCCCATCGGCATATTTGGAAAATGAAACTTCAAACAATTCATCCATTGCCGCTATATTTTTTACAAAAAAGAGGAACTTTGCCTTGAAAATATCCAAAGCATGATCTACCACTGGACTCAACTGAGCCTCTCCTGAAAATAAAATAAAAAATGTGTTAAAAAGTAATCTCCCGTGCTTGTGATTGTTGAAAACTAAAATACCTCTTGCAATTAAATCAAGTTGTTTCTCAACCTCAGATCTCATGGTAGGGAGGACTAATTCAGGATCAATCTATAAAGATGCAGTTTGCATAAATGATGAGTGACACTATAATAGTAAAAATTATTAATAAAAACCATAAATTGGAAATATAAAGTCATACCCGTAAATATCCATGCACTAGGATAATACCTGCAAAATAATTGTGGTTTGGAATAACTTACAATGGAAAAAATCGGGAATAAATAAATAAATTGAACAATTTCCAAACGTAGGCATACCTAGTTCAGTCGGAACAAGTTTACGGCCAGGCGTAATGATTTCTACATAGTTTCGTTGACAAATATTGTTGATATGTACTGGGATTGAGGCATCAGTGCCAATTCCATGCTCTTCCATAAGAGAAATCAACTCGGATTCTGTTAGGTAATCTGGAGGTTTTGTCTCCGATTCGTACAGCTTTTTCTGAAAGGTTATAAAAATATGTGTTTCTCTTTAGTGTACACTGTACAGTACAAGGAATGCAAGTTTCATTTACTGGTAGTATGTTAAAATGCAAACCTCCAAAATAGGACAACTTGTGTTGGGTTTAACATCTGGAATCTGGTCACTGTTGGAAATTACAGTGAAGGGATAAACCTTTGTGAATCCAGGATTAACAATTTCTTTGCCTTGAAAGCTGAACGTTTCATTTTGAATTCGAAAGTCAATGTTAGTTTCTAGATATGTACAATCTTCGGTGAACTGTTAAAAGAAAAAAATAAGCATGGTTTAACTACACTTGTCACGAAAGACATCAACAACCAAATTGCTTCTGATTTTTGCAAAAATGCATACCGTGGATATGAAATATTTAACCACAAATCCATACAATCTAGCAGCATCTATATCGTGAAAGGAGCCAGAATGTGTGGCAACTAACGGTGTAATTGGATGATGATCACCAGCGTCGTGTCCCTTCAAAGGAGATACAATTGAATTCCAGGTAACCAAGTTGCTCCATTCATCGTGCTTGGAAAATTTAGCAAGATCCGCCCTATTCATTATATAAAAGGATATCATAACTGGGAACTGATCGAATAGTACGAGTACCGAAACATTATTTATTAACTTGGCAAATTACTTATAATCGAAGTTGGAAGGATAATGAGTTGATTCAGTCCTGGGATAACTAATATATCCCTGTGTATACAATCTTTCAGCAACTTGCATGGTATGCTGCGGTGACATTCCCAACTTGGATGATGCCAATCTCAACATTTCTACTGTATTTAAACCAACGGGCCGTTTTTTAACACATTCCTTCTTTTTAACCGTCGAGACTCTGTATTACATAAAATATATAACAACCTGAGTTATGCAATACTAACAATGTGAAATGCATTCTACGTAAAACGCCATTTAAATTAACTAGTGAAACTTACATTGCTACTTTGGAATCTTTCAATGCACTCAAAAAGTACTCTACCGCTTCTTTATCAAACAGTCGTTTCCGTTTCCACTCAAGACTAATTTGTTTATCTCCATCCAGCCCAACTGTCACCTGAAATGTAATATTATTTCTCAGTATAGTTGAGTGTACTCTTTTCACTAGAAAATAAAAAAATAAAAGTGTATTTTTAAGAGCTCACATTAATGCTCCAAAATTTTTCGGGTTTGAATGATTGAATTTTATCGTGTCGCTTAACACAAAATCCTAGCGTCGGTGTTTGACAGGGGCCATATGACACCAAGGTTGAATCTAGTCCCCCGTACTTCCCCTGAAACAAAACAAAGCATGGTTTTACAGTTCCAAACAGCAAATAGATATGTCAAAACAGCTTTAATTACTTAAATATACCTACATGAAAGGCTTTTGTTTGAAATCTGGTAAAGCAGCATCCTATTCGTAGATCCAACTCCTGACGAGCATCAACACTTTTTGATTCGTTTTCATTCGGCACTGGAATATATAAAAACAGTAAACTTTTTAACTGACAATGGTCTAATAATTAATAATGGCTCTAATAATTTATGTATCAAAACTATTTGTTTTGATAAAAATTTAATTAATAAATTTAATATTTTAATAAAAATAATTTTAATACAAAAAAAATACCTGTGAGATGGTCCATGGCATATGTCAGATCAGGACCGGTTAATGCAGAAAATCGCGCTCGAAATAAAGTTTGCCCGGGTATTAAGGTCATGGTGTCTTGCAGAATGTCTGATATTTCAAAGCAGATATTCTCGCCTTCTTTATCACAATCCAGCCACAACACCAGGAAATCGGCATTTCTGGCCTCAGTTTTAAGCATCTGGGGAACTCTCTGCTTCTCATTTGCTTCCGCTTTCGTCACAGGACATTCGAACAGTTCAGCGGGGTCAACCTTCTCCCATGAATTGTACTTGGACGGGAAATCCATCCCGAACACATGTCCAGTTACAGCTGTCATCCGAAAGCTGACATTTCCAACATTTCGAAAATTCCCATCCCACTGTAAAGTGATAAGGTTTTTAACGTCAAACAAGCGTTAATTGCTCTGTCGGCTTTCCATTTTATGATTTCAAGCAGTAGGGCGAACTTACCTCGTGAACCGGGATTCCATTTAAAGCTTTAACAGAGAAACAAAAGTAAAATAATGAATTTAAATTAACATTCCATCCACAAAACGGCGCAAATCGTATTTAAAACCGCAAAAGGTTCGTGTTATAAAACACCACCAAACTAAAACACAATATAAAACATTTTTTTACCTTTCCGGCTTCTGAGATTCCTCGACGGCAATTTTTGAGCGATTAGTTCAGCCACCGAAGGCTTTTCAGCTATCATTAACACAACCCTCCCCATTTCCGTTTACTATTCAAATGCAACTTTATTCCTAATCATCTATAAGTTCAGCTCATGCATGCTTTTTCAACTAAAAAGCGACGATTTAGTTAACTGTGACCGGTAGTCGTGTCACTTTATCAGCTTAGCTTACTACTGTCAATAATGTCAACATTCAACTACATACATTGAGCTGTCTGTGTGTGAAACTCAACTGGATAAAGCATCCCTTCTATTATATTTTTATCCAAGTTCCGGGGCCGGTGTTCTCTGAACTGCCTGGACCCCTTTCGGATTTTCCAGTCATAGTCTAGCCTAGCTCTAACAAGGGATACTTCACAAGGCTGGGAGTCCAAGGGTAGTTTTGTGTTGGTATTACCATTAAATGGTTAAGTAAGTGCTACTATTTTACATTATACCGCATTCTCCCGGAGAATTTCTCCGCCAGTTTTGTATTTAACTTGACTACTCAATAAATTCTACTGTCTTTTTTATAGATGGTTAAATACACATATTCCTAACCTTGAGTTCAACATGCATGAAAAGCAAGGCGCAAGCTCAAGCTGTGCTATTTCTATATACTCCATGCATCCATGGACCATCTAATTATGCTACCATAGCTTACTAGATTGCTACCCAAGTTTATTACCGAAGAAAAATGCTTTTAGTTTCTCACAATTCCCTGTTACTCTTTCAGTACAGACAGGTACATTGGTTTTGACTTTTTGAGTATTTCGACTAACGAGTAACAACCGACCGACATCATAGAGTGAGCTGCTGCTGTCTGGTCTGAGTAGTCGAATGGTCGATGATCGGAGCGGAGTTCGGGGAGTTCGCTGATGATGATGAATGAATGATACATACATTAACATTTTAGTGTCTTCTGCGTTGTGGAATAGAAATTCTATTATAGAATCTAACAGCTTACTAGAGTAAGTTGCTGATGATAATTTGATATTCTTCTCAAGGACAATATTTTAGCAGGCCTAAAACTGGAATTGGGGTGTCTTGATACCGCCATCATTTAACGATGTAAAGTAAAGTCCTATGATTGTGTGATTGATACGGAACGGAAGACCTGACTGCGCCTGTTTCATGTTGCAACAAACTAACGTAAATTATATAGGTTTCGAATCAATCAGTCAATCAATATCCCCAATTCTCTTACTTCACCTACCTACGTAAGGATGAGCACATGAATGTCATGAATGAACATTTCATGTATAGTAGTTTTCTCCACATTGCAATGCATTGTGGCAAATTCAAGGACTTTTTAAAAATCAACTTCAATACAATTTAATTTAAGGCATTTCTGGAAGGGAAAAGTTATAAACTATAATTTAGCCGCTCCTCCCTCCATATAAATATTTCTTATACGAGTTAAGTACTTGCATAACATAAATGTTTAAAAAAAACTAAATCTTTGCTTTGTATATGTTAATTCCTTTGGCCCTGCTGTGGCTTTAATCAAGGCACCATTTCATAAAAAGTTCAGTGTAGCAGTGGCCTGGCATGGCCTTGGCCTCGCTCGCGTGATAATGATTTTCAGTCTCGTCTCGTTTTTTGTCGCAGCAACTCTAATCGCATATATGGTTCCATGATGGAACTTCCATGATGGGATGGAACTATTGGAACTTCCATCCCATCATGGAAGTTCCATCATCATCCCCAATCCCTCATCTGGCAATTCATGTGGCAATTGGCAACCAGCAACCAGCGGGACCAGGACTAAAACTGCACCGCAAAAAGTAGGATCTTCATTGTTGTGTAAGTAACTTTTACGCAAAAGTTGTATCTCCGCATTCGGGCCTAAAAAATCCATGCGAAACTTCCACCAGTTTTACTAACTTCATATTCGTAAATTCATTCGTATTGAAAATTGTGTGGGCTTTCAAACTGCTGTCCTCTTTCTGCTCACTTGCCCCAGTCTCTCTCTTGGCTTCTGCCGCTCGCTCGCTCTGCTCTAACTTTTAAAGTGTGCTCAGCTCAGCACAGAAAAAGTAAGTGTTAAATATCGGCTGCTGCTGTTAAGCTGAACAGCATTTCACTTGCACAGAAGATGTGCACATTGAAACACGCACTTAGTGTACGCACACGTGGTCAATACATTAGTCAATAATCTCAGGTTGAGTGTGAATTTTTTTGTGACATTGCAAAAGTAATGGTCATTTCAATTTTTTAAAGTAATTTAGGTCAGAAAGCGAACAGTTATACACCTGGTGAAAGCAGAGACTGGTCTTTTAACCTTAAATTATTCTGTTGTTTTCTGTTTGTCCTTGATTTCCGGTTTCATCTGGATTGGATATTGATTGGTTATTGGAAAAAGAAACCAGACTGTTTGAAAACTCAAGCGATACGATTGCAGTATTCGAGTAGCAGAGGCGATAACTCACCATTACCACTCAATTAAGCTGCTTTATAGGTAAATACATTAATTACCTAAATTAATTATTCTATTCTTTAAATTTTAGTTTAGTAATTGACGAGTATATAGTATAAACTGTTTTGGGGAAAGTGGGCGTTGAACTAGTAGTGTACTATTATTATAGGTTCATATGAATCGGTAACCGATTATCGGTTGTGTTGTAGTAGGTAACAAGTAACAATTCGTAAAGTCCCATCAGATTAATTTATTCATCATCCTCTTCCTACTCTGCTGAACAATATGTCTGCCCGAAAATAGGCTTTATCTTAATGACTGGTGGTTTGTAACCGTAGTTTGATCGTTTTCTCTTATCCTTTTGTGAAATTATGGATACCACCACATCCGGTTCCCACCTTCGTCCTACCCACATTTTTTCATTCTATCGTACGATGTTTAACAAATATCGTAATCAAAATCAATTTACTACACTTGTCGTATGGCTGTCTGTTCAGTGTGTGCACTAGTACTACGCTGCTAGAGGAGCAAGAAGAAGCACCAAACCGTCATGTATAATGACTCGAGCGTTAGCTAATATTGTACCACCACCGTTAACTCTGTCCTGTCTCTATCAGTATTGAACGTTGTGCAACGCTTTCACTGTTCTTTGGGGAACAGTTTTGCCTTTCTCACTTCGAGTGCCGTCCTCCGCAAACCGGCGGGCCGAAAGCTTCCTTGCTAAGCGTATGTACGTACATTATACCTACATATATGGGTCATGAAGGAGAAAGTCACAATAATATCCGAGTTAAACCATCTTCCAGTCTCCGGAAGTATTCGCTTCGCTTTGCAATATATAATACTTTCTCCATTCGTTTCCCTGATACGACACTTGCAGCGAACCAACCAGCTTTCTCCTGCTTCAATTCATTTCCAGCAATAGCAGAACTCATCTGAAGCAGAAGGCCCCTTCATTTTTCATTTATTACGATGAAACACTTAAAATGAAGAGAGTATGCGTATTCTTGCCCACTGCCAGCCCTCCACAGACTATAGAAGTAGTTTCTACGTGGGTGTTTTTAAGGTCACAGATAGCAATATACTTTTTTATGGTGCTGGTCTGTTCTCAGGCAAAGTATGCAACTAAATGCTATTTTGTTGCTTGAACGGTATGGTTAGAATTTAGATTAGAAGAAACTAGATGTTGGAGAGGAGTCTTGAGGTGAACCATCATTAATTTAGCTGCCATATGAATTATAAACTGTTTGCTGGAACTTTCTTTGTAGGGGATAGACATTGTCATTTTGTCATGCGATAAATTGGAAAACTTTACTCTTCCACTTTCCAGTTAGGTTTGCACTACTGTAGGTTCGGTTTTTATGGGCAAGTTGTAAATTTCATGGACACACATAGTTCGTTTTTTCTCCCACTGCCCAATATCCTTGAATGGGCTATGCATGCAAACTAGGAGATAAAGAAGTGAACTACCCCGGTGACGACAGAAATAGTACAATACTACTATGGGTGACGAGTGGTTGGGGAAGGTTGCTTTTTTTTGCTACTACTGCAACTGCAACCCTGTTGCTAGTGAGTGTAAGGTATGTGAGTATAGTCCTTCAGTTCTATAGATTTTCTCTAACATTCTCTCCTACGTAGTCTTACGATTAGGTCACGGGGTACGGGACGTGTTAAAGACCCATGGATAGAAAGTTGATCACTTCTTTAAGAGAAAGTGGAAGTGGATTCTCTCAAAATTTAGCCATAAATTCTCCATGACCTGCTACTGCGTCTTATATATGTATATATATTTGTAAAACATTTCTGAGGAATAATTCTACTCCGATAGAAATATAACATTGACATTTGGTTTTTTATGGAGTTTTAAGTTTTCTACTAGCAAAATTAGTGACAAATGGAAATAAAAATATCCTGACAAGTGAAATCATTAAATGTGTTTTTATTATCTTTTATAGGGGGTTCGTGTACCTTAGTCCAGCAATTGACTGACAGTGATATAAAATTATAAATTGTTACCTGAACTGTACAGTGATAGGTAAATCAAGCCATTAGCCTTAGATAAATTAATTATCGTAAAACAGATTTGCTTGAAAAACGATGGGAAAACTGAAAACAGGTGAAAAATCCGTAAAAGCAACGTTGATCAAAACTAGTGACAATGTACCTAGAGGAAAACCCAAATCTGGAAGAGTGTGGAAAAATCAGAAACAAAGGTAAATGTAGTACCCAAGCTATCTTATTTTATTCCATGACTATAGTACCTGTGATGAAAACCGGAGAAGCTAAATGTGGATTTATAATAATTTCAGAGCATCTACTGTAAGAAAACACAAACGCGATTCATTTGAACAAAAGCAGGAACTTAGAGCATTTAAGCAGTCCATTAAAGAACAGTCGCGAGCCATAGTGGAGCAGAAAAAACTAGATCAACAACTCAAACGGGAAAGGCAGGCAGAAAATAAGAAGCGGAAGGAAGAAAACGCCAAGAAATCTGAAATTGTACAAGTTGTAAGTGCTTAAATTAATAATGAAGGTGTACTCACTCGTCAGAGGATATCCAAAATTATAAAGTCGAACAAAGAATAATTCATTGATTGGTTTGTTTTTAGATCCGAAATACCTCTAAATTACGAAAGATGAAGAAGAAGCAGTTGCGTCAAGTGGAAACAAGAGACACTACTGTTGTGGAAAAAGCATCAAACTAACAATTAAAGTAAATTTTTATAATACCTATGTATTTTTAAAATCTATTCGATGGATCTTTTCGATGTTTTTTAGTTTGTAGTTTTTACAATAATGCCCTTTTTGTTTATTTTGTAGTTTCTATATTTTCGCTTCTCTTGATTTGTTCGAATTATTCAGTATGTTATTCAAGATTATTATGTAATATAAAAAAGCATTGAAAGTGAATTTGAATCAGGGAAATTCATGATATTTTGCTAATCAAATTTATTTGCAATAGCATCCAAGTTTTTGTTTTTTGGCTTAGCACAAATTCACTACTAGTATGCAAACCTATTATTACTATTTCATATTAGCGTATTTTCTTGTGGAATCGTACATTTATCCTGTCTAAACGTGATTCGAGTATTTACACCAATTAATGACATGTACGAATCGGCAGCAAAATCTCCTTTTTTATTCGTTTGGCTGGCGCATCTCAGATTTGAAAGATGTAGTTAAAAAAAAAAGGATAAAAGTTCATTCAGTACACAACAGACGAAGTTGTATAGTTATCAGTATTGTGTCAATCAGTTGATTTTGTACAGGAACAAGCTTGAGCAATGACGCAAATGAATTTAAAAAAATCAATTCAATTTTCTGTGCTCTTCCAGTTTGTGAGTGAATTGGTTGACACATTGTACACTGTTCAGGAAACAATCATTCTTCTATAATCATATTTAAATTATTTGATAAAATGCAGCATTTGACTTTTCATGCAGTATCAGACCACAGAATGTGTCATTTAAAGCTCAGCTCACTGTGCGTATGCATGTGCTCAACTCATTTTCCTTTGGAAATGAACCATATTATGAAATAAAGAATGACAGTATTGACCCCTCAGAAATTTTCTTCATATTGTATTGAAATAAGTAAATCTCATGCTGGCATTCAAGAAAGAATCAGGTTAATGTCCATGCTTCCTAATTCGAAACACACCAAGCCCAAAACCCAGACTTACCAATTTTTATATTTAGAAATAAGAAACAACACACAATGAACGACAGTAAAGTCAAACGGGGTTAAAACAGTGTCTATACTGTGGTTACACTACTTATGGATACTTAATTTAGTCACCCTAAACAATATATTACAGTACAGTAGCCATGTGTTATAGTACGCTTTTAGTTGTAAACTTGTCACACCGCTCCTGGACAATTTTGCAAACTATCGTACATCATATCTAAGCTGTTGTGGAACCGAAAATACTGGGGAGATGAGAAAAGAACACTTTAGAAGCTTTAAGCTCATACACACACCTTAATTATCGCAATTAATAATATTAATACTATCAATCAATATTGATCGTAAAGAAGAGAGGCTTCTGCTGACTTTTCACTATCAGTTTTCATTCACTTTTAACGGCAGTTTTTAGAAATATATTTTGATAATGCAAGTAGATTGAAGTACAAACCAAATTACATGGCTAGGTTTGACCACGTTGATTATTTTGCAATGTGAAGCCGGAATGCGAAGGTTAAGACTTATAATATAAGATACTTTTTCTTTTAGGGCTGGGACATAATTCTGTGCATAAACGTTCTGCTTATATAGCCCCAAGTTCAAGCCGAATTCTAAATGCTCTACGCTAGTCTGATTAGGTTATAACGCGGAACAAGAAATTGCTTCAGTGCGGGCTTCAGTAGGTATTATGACAAACTCTATATTTGTTATTGTAGTAATGCCAGCCTAGAATTTATCTCTCTATGAATTTGAAGTATCACATCCATTGCAATTTTTTAATCCATTTTGCGTTTTATATTAATATCTAACCAAAAAGTAACAGTAAGAAAGAAGTCGGAAATAACCATCGAATAAAACTTGCTTTTATAAAGGCAAATAACCTCTCGTAAAATAATGATCTAAAAGCTTTACTTTTAGACCTCCTGTCCATTCTTTAGGAGAATTGAAGGTAAAGTTATATTTAGTCAGTGGCAGTAGCACAAGACAGCATAATTTATAAGGGGTATTAAATATTGTCTGCGAGGTATTGCTTTCTTCTGTAGTAATCAATTTATGTCTCATATCAGATGCAAAATGGTTGTCATTTTAAATTATATGTGCATAGTGCATGGAGACTTTTTAGGCTAAAATTAACCCTTTAACATCTCACATTACCCTTGAGTGCTATAATATGAGGCAATGTGAGACGCAGATGTCATGACATGCAAAATAACACCAGTTAAGTACGGTATTGGATTCCTGTAGTGCACCCAGACTTTCAATCAGACATACAACTTGACAAGTAGGAAAATGTCACATGAAAATAAAAATTGGAATGGCTCATAGCTCTTTGTTGTCGTTGGACTTCCCGTCGTGCCGATAAATGAAAAAACAATGAAGCAAAGCATCATGGCACCGGTCGGCCTATTTATTGTAATAGTAAAAGCGACGGGAAAGTGACTGAAGTTTTGCGAATATTTTGCGAGTAAATGAAGCAATAAAAATTGCTGACAATATTGACAAGAACTGAAATATTGTAAAATGAAACGTCTCCTCATGTTTTTGAATCGACTTCCTTCACAATTGCTTCCATTCAGTTTGAACTTAAAAGCAGTACAAGGTGGACTGAGGGGTGACCTTCGTATATTATTGAATCACATACCTGGTTAGTGGTTACCATCATGTAACCTACACTATAGCAGGTTTAATTGGCTTAATTTTCACCGTCATACCCATAAAATAAGATATTTTTTATTTCGTATAGTGGTATTCTGAATCTAAATTGTACCTGTGATCGATGCGACTTAGTGCTTGGATCATGGTTGCATAAAGTTATATTAAATTTATGCTGCTCACGCTACCACTTCTTATTCCCAAGAAATTATATTCTTCATGGTTCATGGTACAGTGGTGAAGAAACACGAAGTATGCGGGTGTAGCGGGAATAAACTTTGCTTGTGGTTTGCTTTACTGATTTCATTTATGAGCGCAAAGCTTCCTTCATTACATCTTGTTTCGACTTCTCATCTCGTGTTTCATCTTTGGCATGCAGTGACGCACTTAATGATACAGTTGATAGTAAAAGTTGTGTAAGTAAACCCGTCGTGCATTCTATTCTGCTAGTAAACTATGCTCAGCGAGCACCATTGCATTATTTGAAATATACATATTAGCTGGGAAAACTATGTTTTCCATTGCCGAACTGCAGGGAAACATCCGAATGGCTTGGCTTTAAAAAAAAATGTTTTAGGAAAAACAAAATAATATGTAGCATGTATATAAACACTTGCCTAACATCAGGGTGTTTGAAAGAGTTAATATTCGATCTGAAGGATAAAGATGAATAGAATTTGAACACATTTAGCGCTATCCGTGAAAAGAGCAGTAGACACATAAAGGACAATGTGAATTTTAAGGTAAAATTTTAGTTGCTTAAATGATGCCGTGACTCCGCAACCTCTGGTGGTCTCATCTGCTTACTCCTCCTTATTGTTAAAGTGGTTTTACTACTAGAATAATATTTACAGCAGCAGCAGCGCCTATTGAACAACTTATTTACGATGAGAACGCAATGTGTGAAATAATGGCACGCTAAGCAAGCCTTCGATAGAGGTTATAGAGTATAAACTATCTAGCCAATGTATTGCCGACTTGAGTCCAAACAGGTTTGTCAATCGTATTAAACTACTTTTTATAAGAGCAAGACTTATGCAAATGTAGCATATAGTTAACAACAGTGGTACAATTATACTGGCCTACGCCACGCTATGCGAACTGGTGTAGTTTTGTTACAATTGGAGGAATCAAATCTGCTCAAATTTAACTGCTGAAACAAGTTTATCATGGTACATTCAGACTATAATAACTACTTTTTACTATGTTGCAATAATGTTGCGCTGTTTGCTGAGAGTCTTCCCTTTGGTTATAAAACTGCACGGTGAATGAAATAAAGTGGATGTGCTATAGGACGTATAGAAGCAGGCATAAAAAGTAGTTCTACTGCAGAGAACGATGCGGACACATTTGATAGCACAACATGCCCGTACCATCTTCATATTTCAATCTGCTCTAACAGTAACATGGATTGCATGCAACAGCAATAGTTCGTACTCCACGGATTATCACTTTTATTTTCTGTGTGCAAAAGCAGTCAAGCAACCCATCGAGATTGTGATACTCCTTTGGTTAGTTTACGCCTTACGCTTCGGTCTCTTAACGTGAGTTTTCCATGCAAATTCAGTTTAAATACATAAGTAATTCGACTTAACCCCTTACCGTACTACTAAACCACCGCTGGAGTGGTGCTGCAGTGAATAATCGCCCCTTTTCGGCGTGTCACTGATCACACTGTCACGACACACTTTGCATAGGTTAGAAGTTTGATTTACACTTGTGTTGAACCCAGTTCGGCCTAATGTCTGTGGCCATTCAGTTGATTGACATTAGACAATCAGTTATAAAATACTCGTGTTGTGTTTCTACGATATAGCGAGTTCCTCTCGTCCCTCCGACAGAAGAGTGTGCTAAAGATTTGAATGTTGAGGTTAGTACAACGAAACGGTCAAATCATATGCAAAATATGTAAGTAAAACTACGCATGTTTCAGTTGTAGGTACTACCCGATATTCAGTGGGCTAGTAGAGCTTCAGAGGCTTTGTCAGTTGAATGGAAGCTTTTCCTTCGTTCGTTCGTCTAACTTTTTGTTCATCAGGTGAAGGCAATGTGTCTTCAGGTCAGCCACTATTGTTTTGTTTTTCAAACATTTGGAAGTCAAAGTTTCTAAGTATTTTCAACTCTTATTTCTAAATACCAACAACTTGTTCCAAAACAAGTGGTTTTCCGTTCCAGAAAAGCATTCATGGCCCGTGGAACCAACAACTGTGAACCTTCATATTAGTATAATATTCGGGTTATCATGTGCTGTGACATTTAAATAAAGGGTTGAAATTTGGAAGTGGTTGTGAAGTTCAAATCCAAAGATACTGAAGAGCATGAATAATTCTTTACCTCTACATACGATATTGAATTACAGCGCAGCGTGTAAATTGTCTATTCAGTCGTTTGTTGCACACTAGCGAATCTTTGATGCGAATTACATGAAGGAGCGTTATGTTGGGTATGTGTAAACTTATAACTATTTTGTTTGGATTCGTTTGATAATACTTTCATTCTCACAGAATTGTTCTCGTATAATATAGCATTAACTACACAATCATATAAATCATAAATTTCCACTTGCACTTGCTGATCATGAGTTCATAATTACACCAAATGAAGAAACGGGCCGATTTTTAATAGATTAACATGCTTTGAATTACAACAGATAACAAACTATTAGTTAAATTCACAAAAAGACAACTATTGAATCATTTGAATAGCCATTGTCATTAAGGCTTGCTTTTAATAACAATGGAACACGCACAAATATACTGAGGAAGTTGCTTTTCTCAGCATATTATTAAAGCCAGTACATTTAAACTTAGGATGATATTTAATAATTGAAATTGAGGTGTGCAATTATCTTATGCTTTAAACCAGGCACTTCAAATCATTATTTTTAGTACTTAATAATCAAGTCAAGGTCAAGCTCCATCGCATATTACCCCGCTGATATGTACCCAACAAACCCAAGCCATCATCAGGCTAATCCTACCGTGTGGAAAATGAAATGGCGTTTGTTGAGGTGCGGTACTATAACTATTGTGTGCATGACTCTATACTTTCGATCCAAAATCATGTTCAACTCAACTCTGAAAGAAACAAAAGCTCGTTCATCGTTCCGTAATCTCGGTGAACTGCTGCTTCAAATGATTCTACAGAAATCAGGAAAATAATAAATAATGGAGCATATTCATAGCGTATAATATTTTATTATTTTTATTTAATCTAATGGTCTTTCCAGTTGTATGTAGCTTACTGTGTTATCAAAATTACAATCTCATTGTTTGAACACATTAGTGGTAACTCGGGGAAGGAATATCAATATCATCCTAATGCTGTTTCTGCATGAATGTACATTTAGAGAAGGAGATTTACTAGAAGAAAAGGTGAAATTTAATAGGCTATCCTTGAGTGTACTGTGTTTATTGTACCGAAACTAATCGTTTGATGTATGTATTTGCAATTTTCACCGTCATTTCCATAAAATATGTTTTCCAATTGTAAGATAATTTATCGAAAATGCTTCTGGATATTTATCATCTAAAATGCAAGGGATTCTATGCATTTGTATTAGAATTGAAATCCCCGAACCAATTAAAGAACGATTTTGAAACAAAATTTTGGAACAAAAACCAACCTTGAAAACTTTATCATAAGAACAAAAATCTTGTGATCTCGTAACGTAACAGCTGCTTCAAGGATGTTCCCCCTCTCTGCATTACTTTCATGTAAATTATTTTAAAAAGGTACATGTATAAACCTGTTCAGTCAGATCTATCCGAGTAATTTTACTTTTTAATGCATACAGATCGAACTCTGGCAACAACGCTCATTACACACAAACCATTCTCACCCGCGGTTCTCACTATTTGTCGCTCACTGTAACTAGCCTAATTTACGTGTGCGATTTGTATTGTGCAATAGATATAAAGTTTATTGAGTACAAATGTGTATGAAAGAAATGCGTTGTGTGTAGAAAGGTTGATATCTACAAAGTTATTTTTAGGAAAAAATTTAGATATTGTATAAACCCCTTATTATTTATATTAATGCAATTTATACCTATCTATGTTGGCTTGTCGAGGTTTTGCCGAGAGTCGACATTAAATTGACTGCCAAGTGTTTTATTCTATGCCTGTTGATACTGTACATGTATTTTTACGATAAATAAAATATAATATACATTCTAACCAATATTTACCTATTATAAAATAAAAAAAGTTTATAATAATCCTGCGGGCACGTTATATTGTGGAGATGTTAGCGCATGGCTAGGTATAATAGTTTGCTTCTGCTCCATACTCTTTATCCACGTCTACAATTATATTTGTGCAGTACAGATATATCTGTGTAGTTAGTTATCACTTTGATAAAAGGAGCTTCATTATTATCATCGCAGTAGTCGTAGACCATGGTCTCCTGGTCATGATCTAGCGCAGAGCGCAGCGCTAGTTCAGCTAAGACATCGATTGAATTCCACTTTTTGGATTTTCGCAGGCAACCAGCAAAAGTTCACATTACGTTTATGAATGCAGGACTGGCTTGCTTGCATGTTTCAGCGTTGCTAAATGTAACTTGAGAACCACTTAATGCACTACCACGACTTTTAGCCAGATTATCAAATACCTCAAATTGATAGTTGGGGGTTGAAAGATGAGAAAGAAGCTTCGGGAAGGGATTGCTTTGCTTAGTTATCAAACTAAGCAACGGAGAGTGCTATATCCAGTTTGTTTTCAGAAAAATATCGAGTTGTGATTACATTTCCGAGTGTCTTTAAACGAAAATATGCATCGAATTTTAAAACAATTTAGATATGTGGGTTCTGCATGCCAGCTTGGCGCAAGGGGAAAATTAAGTTGTTGGCAGAAATTGGATGGAGTCAGGCATAAGATGTTATAATAAACATAAATGTACGATAAAATAAAAGTTACTTGTATGAAGAAAGTAAAGCAATAAACTAGAAGATAAAAGCCGAATTATTTCTGCACATTGTAAATTGAGGTATAGAGGCATTATAAAAGTGAGAAATGCTCTAGCTGCTTAATGCTTTGTAAGAAGCAAAAATACTTTTTTTTTTGCATTCAGCTAAAAAGTGCACCATGTCAAATGCGTTTTAAATCGCTCAAACGAAACGGAGTTTGTAACAGTTAGAAAGAATAATAAACTTGGAATTCGTCAGTTAATTGAAGAAGCTACAGGAATAATATTCAGAATTGAGTATCCTTATATTTATGGCAGAGGTTGATAATACCCCGTTAAAAATCCATTAAAATTTGAAAAGTTTGAATAATCCCCAAGCAATCTCTTTATATATGAATGATTTTTCTAAATCCATGTTTGATAAACTTAATTATTGTTTATCCACCTTTGAACACCCACCCCTAAGACAAAGATCTAGGCATAAAATAATAGAAGCATTGACTTTGACTGTTAAGATGTAATACGTTTCTTGTTCCACGATTCAGTTGAGAAGACTGGGTTTGTGGTAGTGGTGGTTTTCTGATAGAAAATTATAAAAACGAAAGGAAAACGCAATGTGCAAAATACTAAAGTTGGTCTACAAGTATGTATGCAATGCGCAAAAAAGGTATTTCAGCAAGCTAGCATAACAAGTTTTTTTTCAAAATCTTGCTTGAGTGGGGATGTATTCAAGCTTATTAATTCCCTGCACTCCGATTTCATTCTCCCAAGATTTAGACAAGCAGAAATAAGCCGTGTTTGTTAAAGCTTCTGACAACTAAACTTGATATGAGATTTTGCAAATCAAGAAAAGGTCAAGTTTGGAAGCGGGTTTTAAACTTGGCTCCAAGACAATTTTGTAAACCGTGGTACATTATAAAACATCATTCGTCACTATTCGGAGAGTTGTATGCATAACTTCATAGATTGTTTGCACTCCTGGCGATTTAGCCACGGGTTATAAGTATGATATAAAAAACATAGCAATCACTCTGATTGCGTTGGTACTGAGGAAAATACAGATGGAGAAAAATGCACGATTCCACATAATTGTTTATCTAGTAACTTTCTGTATGTCTGTAATTTGGCCAATCCGTTAATTGCACGACTATTACCGTAATTAGAAATTTGTTTTGAAGATTAATAATAGTGCATTTCTTTTTTAACAGTCTCATTCCGAAGTTTGTCATCTAACGAAAATAATATAAAATCAAAAGTACCCATCAACCCAAAATTGATAAAAAGTGGACCAGTCCTGCCATAATTACAAACTCCACACACTCTTCAGATCATTATTGTGCAAGGTTCCTGTTGCCCATTTTACGTACCTGTTTGTATGTCCCGTGATTTGTGACAGTGATTAAAGGTCTCAGAACAGAAACTGTAGATTCTATGAATTATTACAGTGAAAGTGGTTACTAATTTCAAAGATACTCCTAAACCAGACTGTGTATGGTATCATATCATATCAGGTAAAAACTATTTTATACTGCCGAAATTGAGTCCTGCACCATTTGGATTCTGAGCTTTTACCCGTACAATAACAACGAAAACTCCAAAAACTATTTCTGTAATTACAAACAATTTGAATCAGGCGTTTACCACAACATAACTTTGTGCACACTGTCGTACTAGTTGTAAAAAGGATCACCAGCAGCTCATTATATATTGATAATTTAACGGTGTGCAAGTGCTGTGGTTAAGTAACAAGGGCCGAAGCTTTTTAATTCATTTACTTCGGACCATTTTTGGGCTACCACTGGCATACAGACTGACTTTCACATTTGTCCAGCAAAAAAAAGAAATATTTTAGTAACAACAGGAATTTCAGCTGAAACAGCCACAGTAAGTTTTATAAATTTTATTGTAGAATTACGGACACGTGTTTGCTGTTTTTACTGATATAGTAGGTTGCTTCTCTGTGTATATAAAGTCGAATTCTTTTTTATTATTTTAGTTGGTGCTCGCAAATCGTAGCCATTTTTTGTCTGACTGGATATCTATTTGTGTATGTTCGTTAGATATCACGTTATATATTAGTAGTATGTGTCTGTGTGAAATGTAGGGATGGCATGCTTTAACTTAACTTTTAAGTAAAAGCAACTTTTTCTTGCAAAATTTTAATTGAAGAAAGAATATCCTTTATCATTTGTATATACACCGATTGATTTTCTATCTTGTGGCGTGTTCTAAACTCTGTTAATAAATTAATTTTAAAGGCTATATTTGAAAACGAGACATAATATTGTATAGTCATTTACCGGAGATGAAACAGCCATCAACATGTTTCACTGATATAAAGTTGTCTTTCGGCTAATTTCTTCTTATCTCTATCTTTTGCTGCATGATGTACGTCAAACCTCTCTCCTGATTATGACTTATGACATCAAGAAAAAAATAATAGCAAACATCGCAGTATTCGCAGTATTGGTGACCAGTATTTGTTCGGCAGCATATAATATTATGCGAGAATTACATCGGTTGAGGGCACAAGCCACGTCTCCTGGTTTTAATATAGTTTCATTTTTGGTTCAGTTCTCTTTAAAACAGTTAGGTGAATTGTATTAAATTGTACAGTTGATTGGCTTCAGTTTTATAAAACTCTTTTTTATTTTTTTCGCAAATCTAAACGCCACATCAAGTTGAAGCATTTGTTTTTGAATTGCAGTCTGATTTCTTATTAAAAGTTAGGAGCGCATCTGAGACTTGATATTTTTATTGTTGGAACAATAAAAATTTGGGCACTCCGACTGAATAACCGGTCGATAGCAGTTAAACAGTTATTAAGATATTTCCCATCCACCTTTTTGAACATGAAATTGAGATATATCGAAGGTAATTTTATGCAAGCAATGTAATTGAAGACATTCGAAAAATTTGATACATCTCGCGAGCTAGGTTGAATTTAACTTAACAACTCGTAATGTGATTTTTAGTTGTGAATTTCATCAATTTATATATTGTATTTGAGAAGTTAAAGTCTGTGAAACTCTGGTTATGTGATATGCATGTTTTGCTTAGTGTTTCAGTTTCACGTTTCATACATCTTGTCAAATTATATTTTACGCTGAGCAATTTTTCCAGACTTTTTTTTGCAAGTTTTTGAAGCGCATATGCGAAGATGAATGGTATGCGAGCTTTACTTTATTTTGCAATTGAATGTGAACCAGAATTCGTTTTAAAACTAATTGTTTAATGCATTATTGACATTTCCAAGACCAAGTGTTCTACAAAGACGTATTTGTATCTCTTTTTCAAGCCATGGATCATCACCAGGTTCACCAACCCCATCTTTATCATTCATTTGTGGAGAAGCCGACAAATAATTTCTCCAATCTAGCAAACCATCCCATGAAAATGGGTACTAATATGTACACAGCCGACGTCGGCAATTGCAACGGCACGACTCAACAAGGAGTCATTTCGAATTCGAGCATGTTTGGGAAGCAGCCAGTCTTCTTCAACTCTGTAGTTGTATCGGAGGACGAACTCTCCCCTCCTCACAACCACTCGGCTGTCACTCCGCCATCTCCGGCTCCCATCCATCTTCATGCAACCATAAATACCAAACCGAAAGAGGTTGCACAAGTTATGACCGCTGCGTTCAATGGGCACGTTAAAAGTAAGCGATATTGCGATTTAGTAGTAATGCAATTATTAATTTACTAATTGGAAATGAACAGACCCACATTATCTGGCACCCGACATCCGGCTAAATTAAGTTAGCTTAAAAAGGAGCATGTATCCCTTCACACCGACCTTACTAGCAACACAAAGGAAAGTTAATATGTCCCATTTATTTTCACTCAGTGGGCCCAACAGGATTTGCTTTCTTTTCACAAGAAGCCATTAATAAGCACAGAAAACCGTGTGGGATGTCTGAATGTGTAATATCCCAGGCACATGCGCGGTCACTAAAATAGGTGAAAAAGTACATATGTATGACTTTTATTTGTCATTGCGGAAGAGTAAATATGTCCTCCGCAAAGATATCTTAACCATTGCTTCTGCTTGGCGTTGTTCGACGTTATGCTATATGGACTTGTGTAGCGCATTAAAATATAGGATTTTATCCTACCTTTGTAGTTAAAGGGCTTTCTGTGGTGGGGTTTTAATTGGCAGTTCTACAATGAAGATTGTCCACATTAACCTCTTTGATGATGTAAATGGTGAAAACTAGAGAGGTGAAAGATGCGTGACAAATCTTTTGGACGCATCTCTATAATCATTGGCTTCCTATAAAACTACCTTCCTTTTATTGAGACTCATTCCCCACTGGTTTTAGATTACGGCTACTCACAAATTATTATCCATTTTGATTTGATTAGACAGACACGCTACAAGAACTTTTCTAAATTAGACATCAAAGCAAACACTATTTCAAAGCACCGATTATTGTCATCATGTCATCTATTATTTAAATTCTGACACCCTTCCGGATCTAACTTTCATCGCTCATAACGAAGTGCATAAATATATCATACAATTTTCACCATGTTTAGGTAAAGCTCGGTTGACATTCTCATGACTTTTTGCAAAACTCAATTTGTATGTGACGAATTTAAATACTGCCTTGCCTGATGCTTTTATATAATTTAACTAACCAAACCATTGATGACTCTGAATGACTACTGAAGTAAATTAAAGTTTACGACTTAGAAATCTCCCCCTGATTTCGGTAGGAATTCTTTCACTCTTCCTTTAACAACCACAAAAGTTCCATTAACCAGGGCATTTTGTTGACTGCATATAGCCTTTAATATTCAACTAATCCTACATCGGCAAATTGACAAAGAATAAATTGAATTGCGGTGCAAAAGATTTGCGTGTATGGAATGGTGGAAAGTTTCAAATAATGAAGTAGTAAGACATTTTTCAGGAATACAGTAATTGGCACAATGATGGAAGAGGATTAAGCCAATTACCCTTTACACATCACCTTTTTGTGGCTTTATTCTTGCCTCGAACTAGTATGCTATTTTAAACCCCTAGAACCCCATCCAGTTACTGTAGACAAAGGATTCTCAAGCAGATACTTTTATTTTAATCAGTTTGGTTTAATAATCAACATCTAATGAAGTAGAAAATGCAAAATTGTTTTTATAAGACTAGTACCGTATTCTAACGAAATATCGCACACCTTGAATTATTGCACGCCCATTTTTAGCTCGAAAGGAGTTATCAAACAGACAAAGCAAAAGTACCCATTCATAATGGCAATATGCGTGTTTAAATTACCTAACTGGCCTAATATGGTTCTGGAAAACTCTCTAATTTCACCATGAAACACATATACAAAGTTGTACATAGATCAAAGATTGCTCTAGAACTTTTCCATTTAGACAAAAAAAAATGCATTGAATTATGAAAATGAATTAGACCAACAATGATTTATTCAAATTGCAATAGTGGCGTATGTTATGATGATTAAAATAGTTAACTCTATTCCACAATTTCAATGTACATAAAATGTTCTGTGATAAGTGAGGTAAAATTTGGAGTTTCAAAATATCATCCCCTATATTTCGAGAAAATACGGTAATTAATGATTAACACCTAAACGTTATTAGTACACAAAGAGGTTTGTATTGTTTAACCAAATTATGGACACACTTATAGACAGCCACATTAACCTCTTTTATCTTTGTGTTTTAACCCGTATGAAAAGCCATGCTAAACTAAAAATAATTATAATTGTGTATGTGTGAAAAGTTGTACAATACAATGAATGGAAAATCGAGTAGAAAAAATGTGTTTAAATTTAGTTTCACATTCAAATCATTCTTTAAATATAAAAAATCCGAACTAGGTATGAAGATTTATTATTGGATGCTCAAAAAAAGAAGTGTTCACTTTTTTTTTAGATGGACCATTATGTTATCTAGTAACGAGTCTTGCAGAATATCCTAAATGGATTACCCAGATCATTTGTGGGCAGTGGGCATACGTACAGACATTATAAAATATTTCCAGTTTACGAAAACTAGTGATCATTTTATGTCTTGAATTAAATAGGATACACAGTAGAATTATATTATAATTACTCCTTATTAAGTAAGCCAAAATTCGTGGAGAATTTTTGAAGATGTTATATGGTACAGAATAGTCGTTTCGTATTAAATTATGAAAACAAGAAAAATCTCTGCTGTCATAGTCATGCACCTAGCGATTAAGGTTTTTCAATCGAGACAAAAATAGTTTTAAGTAAAGCATGTCTCACCAAAGATGTCCCACCATTTTTAAATGGGACTTTAAACCTCCTTTACTTTGTAGCTTTACCGTAGAAACAAATGAAACAATTAACATTTATCACACTCAAAGTTAA